>PVKE010008791.1:0-46650 GCA_004027555.1 Craseonycteris thonglongyai | reverse complement strand
CAGTGCATAGTTATTTCTATTTTACTTTTTGACAGATAGAGAGAGAGACAGAGACAGAGACAGTCAGAGAACCGAACTGTGGGAACTCCCCAGTTCAGCACGTGGGTCCTGCCTGGGCCGGAGCCGGGATTCGATCCTCGGTCCTCATGGCCTCAAAGCGAGCGCTCAACCCGCTGAGCCGTCCCGGCTTTCCCTTTATGTTTTTAAACTACCATCATAAGTGTAATTTCATTTCAGATAGTAAGGTGGTAACTTTTTTATTTTTACTTCCAATTTAAGATTCCAAGGTACAAAAATGTTTTGTGACTTAACCAAGATCCCAGCCAGTTAGTGGCAACACAACCCTGTTCTTCTGATAAAGAGACAAACACTCATTTCACTGGATATAACTGACTTGCAGAATGTTCTTGCCCTAAAATGGAGATTGTTATTTTGATATCTGTTAAAGTGAATAAATATATAAATATATCAATGACCTTATATAAAATGCAGAATGTGCAACTGCATTTCCCAAAACTCATCCCATCTGTCTTCTTTTTATTATAGATTCATTTATTCCTTCATTCATTTCACAAAGTTATCCAGATACTGCTGCACGCCTGACCGGGTTCTAAGTTCTAAGGATAGAAATGGTCTTTCTCCTCATGGAGACTACACTAAGCAAATAATTATAATTCTGATTACAATTCTACCAAGTAGGAAAATAGAGGGTACTGTATGGAGTAAACAAAGTTCAGAGAAGTCCTACCACACAAATCACCTTTAAGTTAAGATGTGAAAGGTGAAGGGCAGTTTGCTTGATCTATGTTCAAGCAAGACAGCATGGCATGTTCAGAAAAATGAACAAAGACTTGATATCTACAGTAAGTGAACAAAGAAGAGAAGAGCAATTGATGAAGGTAAACAATTTGGTCGAGGCAAGACTGGGCAACCCACACTGCCAAGCGTCATGGAGGGTATTCCAGGCTCCATGGAAGTGACTCTAGAAAGGTAAAGCATTCTCATCATCTATAGCAAGAACTTGTTCTTTATCCTAAGAGAAATGAAAAGCCGTTGAAAGTCATTAGTCAAAAAATGACATGATCAGAACTGGGTTTTGGAAAGAAAAAAATCATTACTTAAGTATGGTCTGCTTTGCAGAGGAAGGGGGTAAAAATATTACCATGAATCCAATTACCATTACCTTAATCTAGGAGAGGAGCAGTGGTAGCATGACATAGGATTGTGGCAATGGGGAAACAGACAAGTGGCTATGTTGCAGAAACATCTGGAATGCAGATAGAAGGCAGAGCTCACAACCCCGTGTTTGAATGTGGGATGAAAGAGGAGGAATGGTCAAGGGTGATACCCAATTGTTTGACAAATGGAAGGATGGTGATTGCCATTCCTTGAAATGGGAGTACCTGGAAAAGAACATTTTGTAAAGGGGGAAAGAAGAAGGAAAGATAATCAAGTTTGGACTGGGTTAAATTTTGGTTGCCTGGAAACCTTCTAAGTGAAGGTAGACAAGATGGTTAGATATTCTAGTTGGGACTCTAGAGAGTGGTCTAGACTACAGATGAAGTATCAAGAGCCATAAGCATGAGAGTGAACGAGACCTCAGAGGAAAGCAAATGGAGTGAGAGGAGAGGAGAGCTTGGAAAGACTCCTCAGGCAATCTAATAGCTAAGGGTTATGTAGAGATAGATGAGTGAGCTAAGAGTGAAGAGAAGCAATGAGAAGAGAGGAGAAAATCAAGGCCAATATGGTGTCGTGAATGCTGACAATAACATGGTCACATTAATTCCAGTCTTTCAAAATCATCACTAAAACAGCTAAAATTCTGTGATTTTATTAAGATAGGACCTCATATGGCATGACAGAGAGAATATCCACTCACTAGTGATTGTTATGAAGTCTCATCTTGTAAGATATAATCATAGTATTCCAGTGTTTTTATTTTTTAACAACTGGGAAAATGTACAACAACCATTGAAATACAATGAAAACAAATATAATTTCTTATTTTTTTTAATTAGAGAATGAAAAATAATGTTGCTTCACACTGAAGTTAAATCTTGAGTTCAGTTATCAATCATATCCTTGGTTGCTAATTTTTGGTAAATTTTATTTAATAAAGTAAATTGTGTAATTATATGATTCCAATGAGATTATTTTCTTCCCTGGAATAAGTTCTGGCTAAAATTATAATAGAACTGAAGGGTAAAACTGCTTGAATTAAGTTTTTCAATTTAATGATCCCTGATTTTTGTTGTTGTTGTTTTTTTTCATATAAACCCTGGGATGGAAATTTGTCTTCTGGCAACAGAATGACCTGTTACTGGACATGAGGACCATTTACCTGTGATGTCTATCACTCCATCTGCCACCAAGGTTGACTTGCCTGATTAGTTTAATTGATCCCTTTTTCCCTTCTATGTGTATTTTAACAGAAATCATGAGCTGAAACGGACAACCTTTCCAAGAAAATGGCAGTCCTTCCAGGAAGAGTAAATAAGGAACTAACCCTCCAAACGACGTCAACAGTTTGCACCTGTTGACAGAAGAGGCTCTGTTCACAGATGAGGGATCATGAGAATATTCTTTGTGGGTTTTTTTGGGGTTTTTTTGTTTTTTGTTTTTTGTTTTTAATATTATTGTATTTTATTGTTAAATTTAACGGGGTGACATTGGTTGGCAACAATCAGACAGTTTCTCAATGTACAATTCCACATGAGAATATTCTTTGTTTCTGCCACAATCATGGGTCTGAATTCAAAATCTCCAAGGGCTCGCATTTTTGTACATTGTTTTACTGGTGGACTTGAGTGCTCTCCTCCATGGGACCATAGAGCTTTGCGCAGCAACGGTGTCCATAGCATCTTGTTTCAAATGTTCTCTTATTCTCAGTCACTTCACTTCATTAAACATTTCACGAGCACCTCTGGGTGCAAAGCACAGGGCAGAGTGCTGCGGATGGTGCGTAAGATTGAAGGGGAGGGCGAGAGCCCCAGAAAAATGTATACACACTGTGAGTCCTAGAATCAACCCATCGACCTCTTTGAACCTTCCAACGCTCCAGCACAATGATAAGAATCCTTGCTAGGTTATGGAAAATCTTGGCTGTGACCCCGAATTAAACAAAAGGCCTGAAGTTACTCCAACAAGGAGGCAATGGGAGTCACTGAGGCCAAAAACACACCACAGCATGAGCAAAAATAAATTAAAAAGTTCCCATTTATTGAATGTGCTCTATGTCCTAGCAACTGTGCTAAGCGCTTTCTTTATATGAATAAAATATATTTTATTCCTTACAGACAGTCCTATGAGTATGTATTATTATTTTATTTCATTTTATAAATTAGGAAAGTTTATAGAGATTAAATAAATTATGCAAAGGCACTAAACTGGTAAATGGCAGAGTCTAAAATTGAATCCAGAACCCAGGTTCTGAGCCACTGGGTATGAGAGCCATCTTTCTTGTCTACCTGTCTCTCTCCAACCTTACTCGCAGCTCTGCCATAGCCCCCAGAGTCCACTTATCCACTGAGTACAAACAGTGCCTAGGGCCATGAAACTTTTAGGGGCCCACAAGAACATTTCAATTTTATTTCTTTTAAATCAGAAGAAAAATATGAATATAATAATAACATACCAGGGGTGCCAAAAATCTCTATACACATTTTAAGAGATGTTGTCTATACATTGCTTTTTGAAGTTGAACTGAAGTATGATAGCAATGTGTAGTATGACATTCACTCAAAAAGTGGTGTTAATCAAATGAATGCTAGCATCACCATGCAACAGGCAGGACAGTCAAAGAAAATGGCAGAAGCACAGTTGTCATTCGAGGAGCTCAAGACCATTTTGAAGTGATATTTGAAATTCTAGAACGTCGTGGAAATACAGTGACAATGGAGGCGTGAGTATGCAACAGAACCTCCAACATGCCTCACAATTGCTGCTTTCGTGATAAGTCTGAGACACACGGTCAATTGAAATGGCGTGCACAGCGGTACAAGTGAACACTTTGGTCAACATTGCTCAAGCAGTAGTTGGCGGTAATCAGAAGTGTCTGGATGCTGGTGGAAACCCTTTTGTTATTGGTATATTTTAAGTATTACAATTTTAATACAGTTTTGTTTTGTTTTGTTTTGTTTTTCTTAAAATGTGTATACATTTCTTTGGTACCTTCTATATACACAATAATGAATCCAGCCTGAATTGTGCTACTCGTTATACTAACACAGTCATAAAATATAAATTTTGGTTTTAATAGGAAGGGCTCCTCTAAGGCAAGAGTGTTTGAGGCCCAGGAAAATCAAAAGGCGGCAGGACTGTCTCCTGAGCAGTGAGAACTGCTCCCTGTCCCTTAGTAAGCCCCTTCAGGCCGCAAGTCACACTTCAGTTAACTTTTCCCCTTCCGTGGAATAAAATAACAGTAGTTAATGCTTAGATAACTTCTATCATGTGCCAGGCATGGGCTAAAGAGCGTATACACCTTCTTCACAAAACCCCATGAAGAAGACTATTAGCTCCACTTGAGAGAGCATTTGCTGTTTCTTTGATTCCCATCCCACCCACCTGAAAATACCAAGGCTCCCTTTGAGTTGTGTCTCTAAGCCTGGAAGTATTTCACTTAAGCATTCATGTCATCATTCATATATTCCTTTAACATGCCTATCTTAAGAAAGATACTCTATTAGGCTGTAGAAATATAAGGAGAATGAAACTGTCCACATTTGCTAACAACCTGCTGCTAAGCTCATGATGAGTAATTAAAACTCCTGTTGATTTAGCATCTTGGATCCTTAAAATAAGCTCTGCTATCTGCGAGACATTTGGGACTTGGGTTTGCTTTGCCGGTCTTTAGGTACTTGGGTGCTTCTTTGTCTGGGAAGGTATGATGATGGATTCTTCAGTGATCTACTTCACTTTTGCCTTTTCATAGGTAGTACCTACATAGGTGTCTTCCAGAAGTTTCCACACTGTTTAATAGTTAATAAGGACTCTCCTTAGAGGATTAACTTAAACAGGATTCTCTGTTAAACTTTTTAGATGTAAGTCATATATGTGATAAGACAAGTATAAAGCATTGTTCCAGCCTTTTTGCCAGATATAAAGCACCCAGTATTCTGTCACAAAAGCGGTCCCTCTGCCACTGTTGGCATTAAATGAGTTTGATTATTCAACTGTTATACTTTTCAAGCACGAAACAACTGCACACTCTGCCTGATATTATTAAGATAACTTGAGGATGACTAGCCATATGTTGACAAAGGAAGAGATTCATTACTGTGATTAAATAATGCAACCATGCTGATTGTTAAAATTCCAACCACTTTTCCCCCACCTCATGGTTCACTGCTATCTACAACATTCTTTCACAGAAATGAATACATTGCCATAAATCCAATTTCTTTTTCTAAACTCTTTTTAGTTTGCTGTTCTTCAGGTAAATCAGGGAGCTCAATAAGTAAGTCCTTCATTATTATTAATATCAAGAATTTGGGCCTAATTTCCATTTGCACCAGCTTTTACAATCATTTTTATTTTGTCTCTAGTTAAATACTACTTCACTAAATGATAGTAGACTTTTTTTCCCCATAATAATACTTACTGAAAATGTTTCAATAGAATTTGCAGGAAACTTATACTTTCCCAACTGACTAATTATCATATTTAACAAAGCATTTTGTGTGTGGGGTGGGGAGAGAGAGAGAGAGTAAAAGAATGGGCCACTTGCCATCATTTGCATGCGCACTTGAACTAGCACAGCAATGTGACCTTCACTTAGGCAATGAATAATGCTCTAAGCTTTATCCACCCAGCCTGCTAATCACCGCAGCCACAACTCTGTCCTGTGTTGGGCAAATAAACTATTTTTGGAAACAAAAAGTAAATTGTCTATTGTCTACACATTTCCTTATAATGGAGGACAAACATAAGGAAAATCTATTGAATAACCCAGACAAGGTTCCAGCTAGATAGTATTATTGGTGGCAAGGGGGACAAATTCTAGTGACAAGAAAAATTACTAGCTTTCTTTTTCTTTCTTTCTTTCTTTCTTTCTTTCTTTCTTTCCTTTTCTTTTCCTTTTTCTCTTTCTTTCTCTCCTGCTTTGTTTGGAAAATAAGGTCCTATAATGCCACAATTAAAACTTCACCAAAAGGAAATGAAAGGCTTACTATATATTTTTTTATAATATTTAAAAGGAAAAAATATATAGATCTATACTGATTATCAAAAAAGATGAAAGGACATCCAGATTATAATTCATACATTTATACCTATTACTACTAGTCCAAATGTAGTATTTTAATTTTTCTAAGGAGCCCATTAAAAAAATAGCAGGAAAGAGATTTGAAATTCTTTATAATGAAAAGAAATCCCCTTACATGCTTCTAAGGCACATGGGTAGGCTACTTTCATGACATGACTCTTCAAGGGTGGGTGCTGCGGTAAGAGTGAGAAACGTCCATCTACTGAATTCAGAAAGCATGTGTCCTTCAGCAACTGCTATCTTGTAACTGATGGTATCTCCTGTGACCCACTGCATGGCAAAGTCATGAAAGCACAGTTTTAGACTGTCTATTTATGTAGACTAGAAGGAAACTAACAACTCAAAGTTCTGTCCTGTCCACAGGTTTATCTCCACTCCAGAAAGAAAAATGTTATATCACCAGCAAATACATGAGGAGTCACTTCAAAGCCTGGTGGCATTAACCAGCATTTGAGCTTGCTTTTAGACTTCAGTTCTTTGCAAACACCGATGTACTTACCCACATTAAAAACATATACAGTAGTACGTCCCCCACACACACACCTTATCTATAGTGGATACATTCAGCTCCCCCTGGGGACATTGAAAACGCAGATACTACCAAACCCAACACTGCTGGAAATGTAGCAGCAGCTTCTTGATCAGCACACACAGCCCCTCTAGTAATTCTTATATTTTTCAGTCCAAACTTATTCCTGAATCTGTTTAACTGTTACCATAGGCAGAAAGAATAGAACCTTGGGACAAGGGGGAGAGGAGGAGGAGGGAAGGGGAGACAAAGGAGGGAGGAAAGGAGGTCATTTTTAAGAAAAGGTGCAGCTACCAGACTGGCCAGAACTAGATTTCAGTTTCTGAGAACAGATCCAGGACGCTATCTTGCCCGTCATGGTGAACTTCAGCTAATTGTAATGGATCTTAATACTATTAGCATTGTGAGCAGGGAAAAAAACTCCACCCTCTGTGTCCTCAAGACCGTTGTGACAAGGGCCAAATAAGAACAACAGAATACCACCTTCAGATGGGAAGGAGTGGTCAGTGAGGACCACCTAGAAGCATATCCCCTAAATCTTGAATATTTTGTGCCCGCATCTAATTAAAGCTTAAGCCTCTTGGTTCTTCAGGACAGCTGCTTGTCCCCTGGTCTGCCCGCTCCCACTACTTTGGGAGTGGACTACCTTCTTTTCTCTTAATAAATCCATTGCTCACTTGGCTTTGCTTACTCGGCTGCTTCAGTGTGTCCTTGAATTCTTTCCTGGGTTGATACCTTGAACCCGGTTTTTCAGGCGACATAACCATCCCTTACTTGCTTGGTGCCCTTTTTTCAGGGGACCCCTTGCTGAAGACTTTGGACAGGCTGTGTGTTTTCTGATACAGCACATCGTCATCCATCTGAACACATTCTCTCTTTCTGTCTTCCACCCACAAATGTATTGCCTTTTCCACCTTAACTGAGCATTTCTCACACGCTGCAGCTAAACTTTAGAAGATTTGTTCTTACCATAGATCTTCGCAACCTCAACATATTATTTTTTTTCTTATTAAGTCAAGAACTTTCACCTTTTCACTTGAAGCATTTTACGGCCTCTCTTTGGCATGTCGGAATTGCCATCATCACTACTCTAGCACTTTGGAGCCATTATGAAGTAAAATAAGGGTCACATGAACATAAGCACTGCCACCCTGTGACAGCTGATCTGATAACCTAGCAGGCTACTCAGTGACTAACAGGCAGGGAGCAGATACAGTGTGGACACACTGGACAAAGGAAGATGCATGTCCTGGGTGGGACAGAACAGCATGGCTCAAGATTTCATTACCGCTCAGGACGGCATGCAATTTACAACTGATGAATTGTTTCTTTTGTAATTTTTCATTCAATATTTTCTAACCGTAGTTGACCAATAAAACAGTAGAAAGTAAAACCGTAGATGAGGGCAGGGTAGGGGAAACTACTGTATTTATGTAGAAAAGTATATTATATATATAAGTATACATATTTATCCTGAGGCTCATGGACTCAGCTGATTAGAGACCTGTTCTAGGGTCAGAACTTTGGCTCTGCTCCCTGTCACATTGTGATTTCGAGTTGGTCTCTAGCCCTGTCTCTGGCACGGAGCTCCCAAAACCCTTGGAATTTCCCATTGAAGAGCAATCAAGGTGCCCTTTGCTATGTTAATGAGGTGACTTTTGGAAAGCCCCTAGGTAACCAAAGGATGGGTCTTGTTGCTAGGAGAACCAACCATGTAAGAGGTAGTTTGCAACTTTCAGTCCCATTTCCCTTTCTCTGGGCGGGGACAGAAACTGGAATTTGAATCAGTCACTAATAAGCAATGGTTTCATCGATCTTACCACTGTGATGAAGCCTCCTTTAAAAATAAAGGGAAATAAAGGACAGGGTTGAGACAGCTTCCATGTGCTAAAACATGTAGAGATTTGGGGAGAGTGCAGCACTGGGAGAGGGTGTAGAAGCTCCATGCCCTGTCCCCACACCTTGCCCTGTGTACCTAGCTCTATCATCTGGCTATTCCTAAATTATATCCTTTTATAATAAGCTGGTAACCTAATAAGTAGAAGGTTTCTCTGAGTTCTATGAACCACTCTAGCGAATTACGCAGTCTGAACCTTAGGATGGAGTTAGAGAACCTCCAATCTACAGCACAGGTGACAACCTGGACATGTGATTGATGTCTGAAACTGGAGGGCAGTTTTGTAGGACTAAGTCCTTCACCTACAGGATCTCTGGGTACACAGGACCAGAGTTGAGTTGAATGGTAGGACACACAGCTGGTGTCTGAAAATCGCTTCTTATTGGTATAGGGAAACGCCACTCCCCCCACTTTAACGCACACTGCAATTGGTCTCAGAACACATTTTTACACCCTCTTCTTTAGTTAGCCAAGTTCTAAAGACACGCAGCATGTCCCAAGAGAATGCAAGTGAGCAACTGCCAGTACAAACTGCATAAACCACCCACAAGACGGAGAAGAAGACCCTGTAGAAGGTAGGTTAAAAGGCCTATGCAGACAGGTAACATTTTCACATGTAAGCATATCTATCCCAGACATAAAGTGTGACTTAAGTAACTCACTTGTAACTTTGATAACTAAAGAACAACCAGAAGAAATGGTCCCGAACACGGGCATCGAGGACTAAAGGCCTTCTTGAAGTCTTGTCAACTTCCTCTGAGGTTTTAAAGCATAGGTTGGTTAGGTTTTCAGATTAGGAGATCCTTAGTTCAGAAGGCTCAAAGAGGCCCAAATGGAAAAGAGGAAAGATCCAGGCTGGTCTGTGTCTGGGTTTAAGAAATGGGACCACAGAGAGATGGTTTGTGCCTGCGCGTGGTATGGCCGTGCTTACTAGAGAGGAGAGAAAGAGGACTCTAGGACCAGGGAGTCTTAGCCAGGAACAAAGAGTGTCCCTTAGAGTACATTTCTCTAGACCCCTAGAATATCTACAGGACGAGGTGGGAACCCACCCAAGTTGGCCAGGCAAAGCCGGCTGTGTCTGGCACCCCAAACAAGTCTTGGTGAACATATGGATAGACATGCACCTCACCCTGGAAATCTCTGCAGATCACAGGGGACTGCATTCCCTTCAGAAGATTTGCAACGACAAAGCGTCATGATAACCTGGGAGTGGAGCTTGGCAGGCCAAACTGAGTCAGCAAGAGAAGATATTCCCAAGGCCCATGAAATGAAGAAGAGCTGGCAGGACAGTGAGCCTCTGGAGCCAAAGAGCCCGTCTATATTCAAAGACCCAGCGGAGTCTAAAGAGAACATCACTCTTTCCAGCAACACTCTACACAGATGTCTACTAATTAAACCAGCCTTTCAGGGATTACAGAGCCAGTGGTCATTTACGGGAACTCAAAACATTCTGGGAAGGATCGTAACAGCTAAGGAGGACAGCAGAATATCATTTAGAAACTTGCTGCTTCTAAGAGGGGCTTCAAGTAACTGGCAAATGTCTGACAGAGTTGTTTTCACTTCCCTGTTCTCATAAACAAGGAACAAGTGACATCATTTGCAAAGGCTCTGTACAGTCTGAGCAAACACATCAAAGCCACAAGATTTGCCTTCACGTCCATTCTGCCTGAATCCACAAATTAAGAAGGTCACTACCAAATTGGTACTGTCCATTGGGGACTTCTGCACCACCTGTCACATGAGTGCTGTCATCTACAAGCTGTTCTGAGTCCAGGCCAGGCCAACAGGTTAAACAAAATTGTGACAACAATTGGTTCAGACCCATGGAAACACCAGCATGTTGTCCCATCAACCTCAACAGCTAGCCAGTTGTGAGCTGTGAAGAGAAAGAAGAAAGAGGAGTAAGTAGTGACAAAGATTCTGACATTACAAAATGAGATAGCAGAAGAAGCAGCACTGGACATCAAACTCCAATTCTGACGTTAGAAGACCTAGCCAGAAACTTTGGGGAGTTGTTCATCCATAGTGAAAGAGAAATCCAAATAATTGAATAAGGCCAGTGAAGAAAGCAATTAAATGTGATGCTTCAGGGTAGACATCAAGGCCATTAATGGCAGTTAATGTCTTTTTTTCATAGTGTTATGTATGGGGTATTGTAATTGCTACATAGTAAAATGATCTATTTTTCACTTCATTAATCAGAAAACATGATTATTGTGATCAGAAAAGTGGCTTCATTTTACTTCACAACCAAGATTTAACTGCAGGTGCTTACAATGAGGCCACACTTTCTTAAGACTTTATCGCAGTTAAAAGACATGCTACAGCCCATTAGTCCAGAGACTGTGGATTATTATAATAAATACTTAAAACCACTTATCAAAATAGAGAGCCAAAACACACTCTGCCTTGCAGAGGGCCTGGCTTTTGAATCAGAGTCTCTCACTTGCTAATTAGAAATACTCAGGACTCCGAATGATTTGTCTCATCACTAGTGAGAATTAAAAAGATTTTACACGGTAGATGCTTTAGCACTACTCCCAACTCGGTCACCAGCACTATACTCTTACAACTTTGAAGCTTCTATTTTTCTTTGTATATGTCAAAGCAAGAAAGGTGCATCCAAAGTTAATGACACTGGCACTTGCAGCCAATGACCTACCAAGTGACTATTCCCTCTGAAGGCCACTGTTCACATAGCCACTTGCTGAGAGGAAAGAAAATCAATTTATTCCAAATGATTACTAAAGCCATTTGATTTTATTTATTTTACAATCTACCAAGCTCCTAACTGAAAGGCAGACTGGCTTATTTTATCTGTTTATGCACTTATTTATAAGGGTGTACAGTAGGTTTTCAATCAACTGGAACCCCTGGATATTGGTAGATGCCGGATAAATGTAAGTAGGCTTTTGGTTAACCAGAACTCAAGCAACCAGCACTTTCAAGCAACCGGCGAAAACATTTTCATTGCTTGAGAGTGCTGGTTGAGTTCCGGTTAACAGAGAATCTACAATATTCAAGAAATATGAGATGCATTAGAAGGATTATTAGCAGATGTATTATTTTTTTCTTTAAACTTTTGCTGGAATGATAATAAGGTTGGAGAAATACAATTTACTCCCAGAGAACCAGTCTTGCTAGCTGCATGGGATCTTTCTCTGAGTCTCACAATGCAATGATAATCAACAATAAATGTAGATCAGGGGTCGATGAAGAGACAAGGAAATGGACAGGAAGACATGGGAGATGATTTCCTCTGAGGGCAAAGGGGTGGAACTGTGAACATCAGCAGCATGAAAGGGTCAAGTCACTCTCTGTAAAGCAGGTAATCAAAGGGTGTACCTACCGCTTATTCTTAGCACCTTCTCCTGCCTTGGGCTGCCACCTCTCTGAATGACGCATGACCATGGCTGCTTGGTAAGTGCAGGGGTAACCATATTAAAGCTAACCCTTTACTTTCAATAAATCTTGTGTTTGAGACTCCAAAGAATATTAGCCTCAAATGTCCCAGAACCCACCATCTGCTCAATCCTTTGAATGAGGGCAAAGGTACCCCCACTCTGTGTGCCGAGATAATTGCTTCTTGAGGTGCTGTTAATTAGGTCAGTTGTCTCATTACCAGCCATGCACCTCTCACATGGCCCTAATGAACTGGCTTCAGACACTCATCTCAGAGACCAGCCAAGGCAGAAAAACCCAAATAACGCTCATCAACATTCGCATTTATAGAAAAGTTGATGAATGAAAGACAAAGTCCTGAATTTTCCTGTAGGCACAGCACAACTTCATACAGCCAAAGGTACAAAGTAAATAAAGAAAAAAAATCCATGGAAAAAAAAAGCTAGACTTTGGCAATGTTTTTGTACTCCTACTTGCACATGAAATGTATATAGATTGCTTCTCGTTGACTCATTTGAGGCTGTACATTCTTAAGCAGCTCCCCTGCCATGGCCCATTTATGTCCACTTCCTGCTAACAGTTTTGCATGGAGCCCAGCAGTTATAAAAGTGACACATAAAAGGGGCAGCCATTGTTGTCTCTGTAAACCAAAATGGAGTTGGAGGTTGACAATAGAGTACTGCCTATAGTAGTAGGAAGTCCATAATCTCAGTCCTTTTGTCCTGTCCCTGATAACTCTTGCCCAGAATTCTGCCTTGGTCTTGTGTTAGGTTTGCTGAGAGGGGGTTATTTGGCCATGAGTCCACATGTGTTGTGTCTTAAGAGACCCAGAAGAGAAGGACAATCCCTCCACCAAACTTTGACGCAATGTAGCTAGGACCCACACCCTGCTTCTCCATCCTTTTTCCTCAAAATTTTCCTTCTCTTCATTCTTCTTGGCCAGAGTTTAATGCTTTTGATTTTATTGTTTATATTTTTTCACCCTCCAAATCCACCTAAACTTTCTCACACTGCTCATCACTATTAATTCACATTTTTGTATTAATCAGACTTCATTAGGCATCGATTCTCTGTTGCACACACACACACACACATGAGAAACCACTATTATCGGTGTACTTCAGAAGTCTTCTTTCTACAACCCTCCTCCACAAAGCTGCAATCATCTTAAAGACAAGGATTCTGCTATGATAATATATCACAGTGCCTGGGCCATGGACGATGCATAATATGTTTACATTGAATGAATAAATGTCAAAATATGGAAGGTTGGAAATGGATTGTACTGCCATCCTTCATTTAGATGTCTTTCCTACTCTTAGCAACCAGTCATTAGACAGGGATTTGATTGCACAACTGTGTTTATCACCTCCGTCATCATCAACATCTTTGACTTCACTCATTTCTTCATTCATAAGACTATGGAAACTGAGGATTCAGTGTGTCCTTAAAAACTGTTTAGGGGAAGCCGGGATGGCTCAGTGGGTTAAGCGCTCACTTTGCAGCGCCAGGGACCGGGGGTCGAATCCCGGCCCCGGCCCGTGCGGAACCATATGCTGAACTGGGGAGTTCCCCCAGTTCAGTTCTCTCTCTGTCTCTGTATCTCTCTCTCTCTCCTCTGTCAAAATAAATAGATAGATAAAAATATATTAAAAAAAAAAACAACAAAAAAAAAACTGTTTCAATCAGTGTGTACCTTCCCTGGTTCAACACTCCTCCTTCAAAGTCAAGAAAGAAAAGTGTGTGATTGCTTTCTTTTTAAAGAAAGTGCAAAGTTTGGGGCATCTGGGAAAATTTTAGGAATGGAAGTGAAACTGAGGAAATAAAGATCACTCATACAGGTCTGGCTCTGCAGCTATAATGTTTAGATGTAATCCCAGCTTTGCCACTTAATGATCAGAGTCACCTTGAGAAAGTTATGTAAGCTCAATTTCCTAATCACTCAGATGGAGACAAGAATACGTACACTCTACCTGACAGGGCTCTTATAGGGTTCAACGAGATAAAATGCAGAAAGGGCTGGCAAGTGCCCAATGCCCACCTCGTCAGCACTATAGAAGAACTCAAACTTAGTTCTTATGATTTATTATTAAGGTACATCAACGTTTCCCATATCACTAAGAAAAGTCCCATCCAAGAAGACATAAAGTGGTGTAAACACAAGATTTATTTTTATTGTTTTTTTGACAAACAGAGAGAGACAGAGAGAGACAGAGAGAGAGAGAGAAGGGGGAGGGCCCAGAGCAGTCTCCATAGTTGACAGCATTAGTTTTCCATATAGTTTCACTTCACAGGTGGGTGCGGGGCTGCAAAGGGCAGGAGCTGGGCTGGGAGCCTCCTGCATAGGCCCCGGCAAGAACTCAACTGGGGGCACAACCCAGTTCAGCATATGGGTCCACATGGGCCGGGGCGGGGATTCAATCCTCGGGCTCTGGGGCTGCAAAGTGAGCGCTTAACCCGCTGAGCCATCCCAGCTTCCCCTATAAACACAAGTTTATTCTACCATCTTGCCATATAAGCATGAACACCCACTCCTTACTCTCCACTCTCCATGGAAAAACTTAAACTCCCTTTGTTTGCATCATAAACTTTAGGAAACACTGGATTTCACCTCATCAGTACCGTAAATATAGTTAGAACCTCCATTGCTAAAGTTCTAACTGTATCTCTGGGTTTCACAGTCTATTATTCTTCCCGACCTCATAATAGCAACTAATAATAACAGCTAACATTTATTGTGTGCTTATAATGCACTTTGCAAGTTTTTAACTTATTTAATCCCCCAAACAACCTATTAGAATGGCATAATTATTCGATCATTAAGTTATTAACCTATTTTTCAAACTAAGAAACTAAACCTAAGGGAGGTTAAGTAATTAGTCCCAAATCACACTATAAATTAACTATGTGTAGTTAAAAGATACAATAAAATACAAAACACACAGGGTGAAAGATACATTAAAATAAAAATATTAAAAAAAATTTTTTAATGGTTTTTGACAGAGAGAGAGAGAGAGAGAGAGATACAGAGACAGAGAGAGAACTGAACCAGGGGAGCTCCCAGTTCAGCATATGGTTCCGCACAGGCCGGGGCCGGGATTCGATCCTCAATCCCCGGCGCTGCAAAGTGAGCGCTTAACCCATTGAGCCATCCCGGCTTTCCCCAAATAAAAATATTTTAAACTAGAAAATTACTAGCTGGTCCAAGTAGCTTATCTTTCTGAAAAATTACTCAATTATAAAAAAATATGTACAAATTCTTCCCAAGAATTCTGGAAAAGTTGTAGAGATTCATAAGGTGAAAAAAAAAAGAAAAGAGACTTTCTACAATCAAACTTGAACAAGTTTAAATAAAATTCTAAAAAAGAGAGAAGAAACCAAAACAACATTTTTAATATATATATTTTTTTAAGTGTTTTTTTTTGTTTTTGTTTTTGACAGACAGAGACAGAGAGAGAACTGAACTAGAGGAGCTTCCCATTTCAGCACATGGGTCCACACGGGCTGGGGCCGGGATTCGATCCTCAGTCCCGGCGCTGCAAAGTGAGCGCTTAACCCACTGAGCCATCCCGGCTTCCCCTAGATTTTTTTTTTAAAGAAGGAAGGAGAGAAGAGAGGGCAGGGTGGGGCAGGAAATAACCACGATTAAAACTCCTCATTGTGTGCAAGGCCTCATCTCAAGAACATTACATTTGTGTGACTTAACAGCACCTGAAATTCCTTTGCCTTTTAATTTGACATCTTTAAAAATGAATATAGCTAGTTGTTTACCAGCAACAAGAGTTTATTTGGGAATAGCAGTGGAATTGTAATTCAAGGCATGCAACCTATGGCAAAGCCATAGGCAAGTGCAGGGAACAAAGGAGAGGAGCCTGCTTTTATAGAGGAAAGAAAGGAATTGAGAGCAGTAGTCTTGAACAAAAGGGCCATTGGAGGAGAGCAGGAGGTCAGGGTTTTCACAGCTTCCCATAGGCTAGGTTGTTGCTGGGCAAGAAGACAATGTTCCTCTTGCTGGGGGAGTAAAGCAAGCTTCTTTCTGTGAGGTCTGTGAGGGGCAACAAATGGGAATGTGCGAGCGCTTCCCCTTCAGGCCTTACCAACTCCACTCTAGTTCAGGTTTCCTTTATTCATTTTTACACATTTTCCAGCCCCAGTCCCTGCCTTGTAGGCAGCTGGGTCACATTTTACTCTCACATCTGTCTTCAACCTGTGTTCCTTCGCTCAGTGAAGAGTCTCCAAACTTTTAGTTACTCAAGTCAGAGTGGCCTGTGACTTTCCTATTCCTAAATGTTCCCTCCCCATTCAATTCACCTCAATGTTCAGTCTTTTTACGTCCTGTCTCCTGAATCCAGGCTCTTGCTTCCTGGTCCTCTTGCCTCTGGTCCACACTTCCCTTTCTTGTGGCAGAATTAGCACTGCTTCCCCTTTTTCATCTCGGGGTGTCCTGGCCACCCTTCACCTCCACACTCCATCGATGCAGCCAGAGGGCTATTTTCATGTCTTCACACATGACCACCACTCTCACCAACAGCACCCCCACTCCTGCCACGGGTCTCAGGGTCAGTCCACACTTTCCTCTCCTGCCTCGTTAGACAACAATCTCCCTCCGTGCTCCAACCTACAGAACCTTCCTTCCACTCCTCAGGCACACCACGCTCAGTCCCTTCTCTGGCTTCCGCACGTGCTGCTTCTCTTTTCAGCCACACTTGTCCACCTCCGCACCCCCTTGGCCTGTCCCTGGTTACTGTCACAATGTTTCAGACTTCACTGGAAAGCGAACTTCTTAGGGAGGCCTTACCTAACCTTCCAGCCTGGATTGGGTTTTGTTGTTGTTTATTGTATTTCTATAACATGTTGTTTTCCTTCTGAGCACTAACCTCAGCCTGTGATTATAAATACACTTCTTGGGGTGTTTCGTTTGTAGTCATGTTTGTTCTATCTACTCAACTACGGGCTATGAGCTCAAGGTGCACGTACAGTTGTGCTCATTATGTCACTCAGCTCACATAGCACAGTGCCTGCCAAATAGGAAGTGGTTTTTGCCTGAATGAATGATTTCATCTACAGTTCAGAGCAAACCTAATTGTTGTTGTGCCTGAGGACACACAGCAAGTGTAGCCACCAACATTGGGCCCAGCTTTAGAAGCCAGCTCCCTCAAACCCCAAATGGCCAGGTTTTTTAAACCGCCACACAAGCACCTCCATCCAGACAACAGTAGACTTTCAGTTCTAAAAAACTGGTTTGTAAAATCATCCTCTCCACCACAACCCCCCCTACACACACACACACACACCAGTGCTAAAGAGAACACTCACTTCATTCGTGGGTCCTTGCCAGTGAAATTTATTATTTACCAAAAAAATGAACCCATTAGAAAAGATGAATTTTTGGTAAATTTTAATAAAATTTCTATCCAAACACGTAATATGAAAAATAGAGGCATATATGAAGGCTGTCCGGAAAAAATGTATCAATTGTCAATATAAGGAGAACGGTTACACGGCTGGATACTTTTCGGAATATATTTTCACACCATCTGGTATAAATCTAGAGAAAACTCACCCTGCTGATGACACATGAAAACATGAATAAAGACTCACAGTAGCAGAAAAAGTCTTCTCTCTCTGATGAGTTCAGTCTGCGTTATTTGAGAAAACTTTTCCAGGATAAGTTAGGAAGAGCTTTTCATTCTCAATGTGTCAGTCAGTGTTTGAATTAAATGAGAGGACAAAAGAAAAACCTCCTAGCCAACAGAGATTTCAAACTGCTAAGTTTCCTCCAAAACTGCAATAACATAAACAGAATCAGAATACTGATATTTCAGAAAGTGCCAAAAAATTGACCTCCTTGAGCTGATCAACAAGGGCTCAACCAAAACAAACATTGTCAGGAAACACAGAGCTTCGTCCAAAAGCAGAAATAGGCACTGATCTGGGGGCGCTGAGACAGGGGGAAAAAAATCCTGTTCATTCAGAAACACTGGGTTTCCATGGGCAGGAAAGCAAGACTCAGCTCTCGTGGACGGCTGCCACCCAGCGGCCACTGCAAATATTACAGCTACTTGAAATGGTTTAATTTCCAAGATTCCCTCAGGAAAAAATACACCTGTAAAAATTCTGAAATCTAGAGATCATGTCCTAGGATTCCTCATCACTCTATCAAGCCATCATTGTAACAAATTAAACTTTACCCTGAAAAATGGATTGGGAGGGAAAAGAGAGCATAATGGAGTTGAACAAGCAAGCCTCATAAAATGTAACTCCTTTTTGTCCCTTAAAATTTATTCAGTGAGGTTGGTTCTTTCTCTGCTCCATGAGGAAAATGCAGGCTCTCCAAGATTCTTCTGGCTACATGAAACATTGTTGCAACTTAATAATTAAAAAAATTGGCCACATATACTGGTCAGAATTTTAATCTAACATCAAATGTGAGTCAACCCCAAGTTGGCCAGAATCTAGCAGAAAGCTGACTGTTGGAGAAAGAAAGGATATGTTCTCTCTCCTGTTTAGAGCACCTTTAAGTCTTTTTCTATTCATCTAGCTTTGGTTTCCAATACCTCATCCCACCCCTGAAATGCAACAGTATCTACAGTTTCTTTCTGCGGAGATATTTGTATCTCTCCAGGCAGCTTTCCTGGACAAGACCTAAAAGAATATTATGCCCGCTTTTGCTGGTCCACAGCTGGTCCGTGAAACATTCCTGTATTCTTTGTGCTAAGGTAAAAGGGTAGAGGCCACCCAAGGGCAACAGCAATTTCTTCTTACTTCTGCCCTAAAAGTGAGTAGCCAGCCTGTCCCTCACCTTTTAAATTTACCTTGGGAGAGTCAAACACTTCACTGTGTTTCCATCAAAATTCACGGGCTATATAATAAACTTTCCCAGGAGCCTC
The DNA here is from genome assembly GCA_004027555.1 of Craseonycteris thonglongyai. Lineage (NCBI taxonomy): Eukaryota > Metazoa > Chordata > Mammalia > Chiroptera > Craseonycteridae > Craseonycteris > Craseonycteris thonglongyai. The sequence continues at coordinate 27,670 of PVKE010008791.1, read as the reverse complement.
CTAGAAGCCCCTCCATGATAGCTAATTTTGCATGTTAATTGGTCTGCGCCACAGTACTTAGGTATGTACTCAAGTGTTAGTCCAGGTATTACTGTGAAGGTGCTTTTTAAACGAGATTAACATTTCAATATGTAGACTTTGAGTAAAGCAGATTAGTGATGTGGGTGGGCCTCGTCTAATCAGTAGAAGGCCCTAAGAAAAGGACTCATGTCCCTGAGAAAGAGAAGTCTTCTTCCAGATAGCTTTCAGACTCAAGCTGCATCGTCAACTCTGCCCTGGGTCTCCAGTCTGCCAGTCTGCCCTGCAGATTTTGGATTTACCAGCCTCCACAACAGAGTGAGACAATTACTTAAAATTAATGTCCCTTTCTTCTCCTCTCTTCTCTTCTCGTCTCCTCTCCTTTCCTCTCCTTTTCTTTCCTCTCCTCTGTTCTCCTCTGTTCTGTCTTCTCTCTCTCTCTCTCTCTCTCTCTCTCTCTCTCTCTCTCTCTCTCTCTCTCTCTCCTCTCTCTCCTCTCTCTTTCCTCATGTACATCTCCTATTGGTTCTATTTCTCTGGAGAACACTTACTAATTCACTCTCTCTTAACCGGACGAGAAACAAAGTAACCCCCTGCACTTACTCTAGTGGCATCAGGACCTGAGATGAGAGGCACAGTATGTGCAAAAGACGCTGGCAAATTGTACCTGGGACGAGCCAATAGGGTGGATCAAGACAGCCCCAGCCATGTAGCAGCTGTGACAATCACGTGAGGGACCCAGCTCACACGTGTGGAGCAGTGCAAGCTGTTCTGACAAACAGCACAGCAGCTACGCCGGTCAGTAGTGATGTACAATCAGAATCCAGTGTGAATGCTTAGGACAGCCATGTCTGTCTCAGTTCCTGTGTGCATATATTTCCTCTTCCAGCCTCTCCCATAATCTGCAGGAACGCGTGGCCATGTCACACTGTTCTAGACATTGAGATGAAAAGGGATGTTCTTTTGGAAAGCTGTTTCTTCTATGGTGAAAGGAGAACCACACGAGTATGTCTCCCCTCCCCCTTCTTATCCGCAAGTGCTATCTTGATGCCTGTTCCACCTGACAGAAAAGAGGGACTAAGTTGTAGTTCGCAGCTCATCACGTACTTGCTGATATTGATAGCATGGAAAGAAAGGGAAAGTGTAGCAAAATGCCAAATAATCACTTTAATAACAATGAGAAAGACACTACTAGCCCACGAGTTGCAAAGATCCCCAAAGGACAGAGTACTTCAGAGCTTATTTGTGCCGACGCGGGACCACGGGGAACCGGGTGTTGCTGAGGTTGAAGATTCACATATTGGCAGCTCCTGACTTTTACGCATTGGACTTTCACTTAACCTTCACTTTCATACGCTGTGTATTAATCCTCATAAATCAGCATTAAACGACAAATAGAGAGGCTCCTACTCTGATCTGAGGACTCAAGTGTGTGCCTGTCAACTAACAGTTCAGTTCCACCTTGATCAAAACCGCCGAGTGTGTCAGAGGATCCTGAGTTTAATTTTACTGCATTTGTTATAGTAGGAATTGAATATAAAACATAGAAAATAAAATTTTCAACACTAAAGACCAAAAGCACAGGTCTCCTCAATGCAAAGTGCAATGAAACTCACTGTAGAGAAAGTAGCACATATTTAGCCTCAATCCACCCCATACAGTATGCAAACCAGTTACCAGCATCTTTATTTTTGTAGAAAAAGAAGTCAATGAGATAATATATACTAGATACTACAAGTATATCATCAAATACTGAGGCTAAAGGGCTAGAAAAAAATGTTATAATTTTATAATATTTCTTCATATGCTGTCAAATCAACTACACCACGCACCCACTTAAAATATATAAATCTGTTGTATCGCTATTCACAGAATTTGATATACATTTTTGTAAGTAGTATAATATTCATATGTACTTAAGTAGGAGACTGTTTATGTGTTATGCCCTTCAAAACCTTTACTAAAACAATAACATACCATCTCATTGGCTTCATCAAAACATTTGCAATTAAAGTAAGTTCCACTCGGATATTTGCTGTCTTCTAGACAATAGACCATAAAGGAAAACAGGGAGGTCTCTCTGTCGTTTCTCTCCTTCCCCAAGAAACCGAACTTTTACATGTCAGAAAATAAGATATTTTCCTCAGTAAGCAACCATGGGCACCCCTGTGAGTTAGCGTGTAGCCTGAGTACTGTTTCCCCCCCAGCGATCCCCCCAGGAGAATTCCGCACAGAAACCAACCCCTGATTGATCATAGACCAGTGACGAGGTCATTACCACACTCCCTCCGCTATTGACGAGTCACTACTGTCAGCCTTGCACGGCTCCAGCCTTGCACGGCTCCACGCATTCTGCTCCTTAGAGAGCTTGTGCAGAGCACCTGCCCGAGCCAGCCTGTCCCCCGCCTCCGGAGACAGGCCATTTATCTGTGGGCCGCTTGCAAGCCTGCCCTCGGCCTCCACACACTGTGCTTTTCTCGCAGGAGTCAAGCCGGCCTTCGTTTTTATACAAAGTCCACTTCCCACACACTTCCCCTTCTGAATGATAATGAACTTGAAAATGTTTGATGGCTCAACTTTAGCTCCTTCAGTCTACTTATGTCTTTCCTGGGCCAGACTCACGCTCCTCCTCCTGGTCACAGCAGCTATTACTGTCTTTTCCCACAGAAATTCTCTTCAGCCAGAATATGTTTTAAAAGTGCCTTCTATGGAAATTCTCCATTCGCCTCTTTGCAAAGAAGGCATCAGTCCTAAATATTTTATAAATATTTACACTATTGAAGAGCTTTATAATATTTATAAATATGTCTCTGCCTATAAAACTTGAAGAAATGATAACAGATCATTTTTTGAACATGGATAAAAAATGAAGAAAAGGCAGGTTTTGTTTGATGAGTTCAGTAAAAGACTCATGATTGTAAACTCATGATTTTACTATAAACTTATGACTTCAGAAAGAATTGTAACTGTTTTACCTTTTTCCTTAAGGTTTGCAAAAGTGAAACATGACAAGAGGCATTTCAGTTCCATTGTTTGTGAGGAAAAAAGAAATCCTGACAGAAAGTGTTATTAGATACTAACATTAGTTACCCCAGGAGATTATGAAGTTCCTAGCCCTGAGTGGATGAAATTTCAAAATGAACTTTCATTTGGCTAGAAGGAAGTAGGAGATGATTTTAATGACCTCCATAAGCCTAATTCTATCCAATATTACGATACCCAAGTTGTATAGAAGTTTGTTTTTTTAAGATTCAAAACGTGCGGCAGGAAGCACAAAAGCAATTGAATACCAATGTAAACTGTCTTCAGGAAGATATACCTTTTGATTAAATGCTGTAAGAAACTCACAGAATCTTTTGTACACATCACTAATGATTTCCATCTGAGATTAATTCTGGTTATATATCCTTTAGGAATAATAGTATTTTTTTAGGGGAGTGATAAAATATTAACAACCACTTCTCATTTCATTAGAGGATAAGAATCAGTTAAACATTTTATTATAACATTCATGATTGCAAAGACTTAGAAGCAAATTAATGATATATTCCCTCATTGTTCATTCAGAACTATATTCTTGTTGGAGATATATTTATTTCACTTAATGAAATAGCCAATGAAGATTTAGAACTGCAAGCAGCAATTTGGGATTAAAGAAGAATCCTCTGTTAATATGCAGAAAGAAATGAAAAAAAGGCAGAGAACAATTTATAGGTGAAAACTTAAGAATGAGGGGAAATTAAAGGCATCAGCACTGCTACATTACAGGCAATCTCTCCCTTAACCACAGATTTATATGCCTAAGGCTCATTTTGAAATCACTTGCTTAAGATCTAAAGCACGAATACATTACGACACAATCATAGAATCTACGGGTTAGAAAGAGCCTCAGAGATCATTCAGGTCAAGCACTGCTCCAATATTTAATTGCCCCTTATCTCATCCTTGCCAAGCAGCTAATGTTATAAATGACAATTAAGTCTCCAGACTACGTTACAAAATCGTGTTTGCATCATCAAGTACCCTAACACATGCAATCAACACATGATAGAACAGCATCTTTCCACCATGTTCCACTGGAAAAAAGTGGGATCAGATCATAGTTCCAGTGTGAGCTGCCAGCTACACAGACACATCTCCTGTAGCCCCAAGACCCAAGCAGAAACATTTCCCATCTCCAATGTGGTGTAGCCACCAGACAGTAGATAACAAGGAGCTAGAACCAGGCTGTGAGTGATGAGATCAGGATTTGTGTTGCTTTGTGTCATGGATAAGAGAAAAATGGACTATGGGGTAAGGTCCTACTTGGGAGAGATGAGACTGGACATAGTGCACAGTGACAAGATTTGCAGTTTCTGTGTCTCCTTTTGTCTTTCCTCGCTTGCCTTCAACCTCAATGCTGCCCCAAGAAGGCGAGACTCCTCTCTCACAGATCCTGAATATTCCATCCAGTCTCAGCATTAAATTGTTCATTTGTTCACTTGTTTTTAATGTTATTTTTTCTCTGCACATTGTCTCTCTGTCACTTTACAGCCCTTGGGCTTAGCAGCCAGCTAAGGGTCCCTGGAGCCCAGATGCCATATACTGTGCATGTCTGGATACCTGATACCTATTCATGACTGGCTCACAGATTGTGCTCAAATGTGTTCATAGAATAAGCATTTATTAAATAGAGGGGAAAGAAAGAGACATGAAGGAGAAGAAATAACAGAGGTCCCTTAGGGGCAGGAGATTGGGATTCTGTCTCTTCTCTTTAATCTCTTTCCCACTCCCAGCTGTCAGCCAGAGCTGGGCTGTGAGGAATGAAGATGAGAACCAGCAGGAGAGAAATGAGAAATGATAGCTGAAGGGATGTGGCCTCCCTTTCCTCTCCCCATCCTACTTTTCTGTCTCTTCCCCAACCAGCGTAGACACCTCTTCTAGCCAGGACTGAGTGCTTGAAGAGGCTGAATCTGGTGGAATGGGACAAGAGGTCTGAAGGGTAAGAAGAAAGAAGAAAGAAGAAAGAAGGGGGGAGGGGATAAATGGCCAGTAGAAACAGAATAAAATAGTTCCTTAGGTGGCACAAATGGTCAATGCTCACTAAATATCCATGTGCTTCTCCATGTTTCCCAAACCCATACATCAGAGCAGTGTCATGGGACTAATTCTTACCAGTGGAACCCAAGCAGAAACAATATGGCAATTCCCATTTCAGAAAGGTGAAGAGTGGGTGCTCCTTTTCTGAGATTGCTCTGTTCCCCTTACATTGACACGTTGACCTTGAGGCTATTTGTTCCAGGTGGCATTAACTACAAGATAGAAGAGCTAATGAACACCAACTAGGCCTTTCATGAGGGCAAATAAGAATTTTTTGTAAAATGCTACTGAAGTTCAGGGATTTATTTGGTACCACAGCCTAGCATCACACATTACCTAACTGATACACATTTGTTCACACCTCTGGTGCAAACATTAATTGGAAGGGGAAATTTGCAGGTCATGCTTCCAGGTCAAGGGCTGCCAGACTTAGCCACTGATCTCTCATCCACAGTTTCTAATCCAAAACTGGAAACCATCTCAAAGTGAACATTTCCTATTTCTACCTGTCACATAGTTAGAAAACATAATGTTTTTAAAGAATTGTCTACATGATATCCAAGCAAGGTATTCTCCTAGACACTCTGAAATCTACCTCTGAGTGAGGCTATACCAGCAGAGCTGTAGTTATTGCAGTGGCCACTTTGTAGACTCATTCTGAGCTCAGCATGAGGTCGTTAGACCAAATGATGCTTCAAAAGAGGTGAAACTCACCACTGTATCCACTGCACAGATATTGTTAGCAATAGTGATCATTATCCTGCACAGAATCATCATATAAGAATCCTCTTAATTTTCTTTCTTCTCTTAACAGCAGTGATAATTGTTCTATAAAATAGAACAGTATTGATACCTATCTCATCAGGTATTGCTGCAAGGATTAAAATAATTAGTGCATTTTACAGAGCTTATCATAATTCCTGGAGCACAGTAAACACTAAGTATATTTTTTGCTATTATTAGGACTGTTTAAAGTCATAATTGAACTATGAATTGTATTAATACTCAGTATGTTTTCTAACAGATAAGGGCCCAGACTGAAGCCTATCAGCAGCAAGTCTATCATATGTCTCCAACTCTGTTTTGTACCCTATTTCTTTCTCATTGTTTTCCAATGTTTGTAACTTCGCAGCATTTTTATAAATCCTTTAAGTTGGTCTAAATTCTTTCCAGAGCTGCAAAGACTATAAACAAATAACAAGAAATGAAACCCAAGATTCTTCACTTACTGTTTATTATCATTCCGAGAGAGAAAATGAAATAGTACAGTCTATGATTATACATAGATCTTTTCCATTGCAGCATTCTGTTTCTTTCTTACTAGTATAAAAGATGCAAACCTTAACACCCATGGTTGGCTGAGCACACAAGTTCTAATGAGGCTCAGTAAACCAGCTCAACTTTTACACCTTAATCAAAACTTTATGAAGAGTGTAAGCCTTTCAGCTAATCTATCTTCAAAACACTCATGCTGAGGACTGAGTTCACTCCGCTTATGGCCAAAAGACATGAAAGGACTCTTTGAATAAAAGTTATCACTGTGATGACCAATTTCCAATAAATCCTTAAGACTCATGTTGTGATATTATATTTATAGGAGTATTTACAATATAATTGTTTGAAAAAATCCGGGCTGCATGGTCCTAATGCTAACAACTTAACATACTATTTCCCTGATCTCAAAGCAAATGCCTTCTGTTCAGCTCAATAAATATTGTCTGCCTTTTATTTCCTGGTTAATGCACTAGGCTCTAGGGACCTAGAGGTAGAAATAAAGTGTGAACCAAACCCTCAAAGATGCTGTAACTGCATAAGACACATTTAAATCATTATTGTTTATTACTAAGCACTCTTCATTGTTTTCATAGCATTGATCATCAGCAGTCATTATCCATTTGTTTGCTCACATGTTTGTTTTTGGCCTTGTCTACTAGATTGTTAGCTCACTGGGGCGAAAAGGCCATGACTATTTTGTGTGTTATGAGTTCTTTCATGTACAGAAGCCCATCACATGTTAGGCACTCGATATTTTCAAAATAGTAGTGTAGTCATATATAAAATCAATACAGATCAATAATGTTCACATACACAAACAACACTTAGAAGTTTTAATGGAAGAGATCCTTTCATAATGGCCAGAATAATTGTGAAAGGGATAAAATACCTAAGTATAAACCTAACAAAGAATGTGAAAAAACAAGATGAGAAAAAAAATGGAATAGATTCCTTAAAGACACAGAAGAACTGAATAAATGGAAAGACATGCCAAGTTTGTAGATAAAAAGACTTAATATAAAAATGCCAATTCTCCCTAAGCTACTTCATCGATTTAAAAATCTCAATAAGAATAGTAAGAAAAGTTTTGTTCTGGGACTAGCTAAGCTAATCGAAAAGTTCATATGAAAAAATCAACTGGTAATAATAACCAGGAAATCTCTGAAATACAAAAACCTTATAAGCCAATATATACACTATCAAACTTTAATAATTAAAACAGTGTGGTATTGGGACATATGGAATAGACCAAATAAGAAAAGATAAATTCTAGAAATAGATTCCAACGTGTATGGGAATTTAGTACATAATAGAGGTGTTGCTCAGATCTGTGGTAGTAAACATGAACTTTAATATATTATGCTGGAAATGATACTATTGGATTCATAAATCACACCATATTCAAAGAAAAAAAATCAAATGGATTTAGGATTCAGAATTTAGAATTTAAAAAAAATCATAACATCCTTGAATTCCTTTAAAACCTCAATATAGAAACTGCTTCTATAGCTACAACTCAAAAAACAAGAAGTGAAAAGCAAAGATTGATAAGTTCAATCTAGAGATGGCTGCTGTGAGGAGGGAACTTGTTTTTCAATCATATTAATTTTAATTAATTTAAATCAAAATAATCAAATGTGGCCAGTAGCTACCATATTGAACAGAATAACTCTGAACACTATTGGACAAGGGGCCTGGCCCACCTTTCTGTTTGAACATAGTCACTTTCTATCTTGGCATCTACCTTAGTCTTGGCCTGTGGTTATAGTTACACCCTGCCCTCAAGAAAGCATCTAGCAATAAGAGCTGATGGTCATCAATTATACTTCAGTAACAGTAAGTCAGAGGGTTTTACTCTCATTTCTTCTCACTTTTTTATTCAAGATGTTATGAGAAAAGACCTAGAGATGCGGACTAGATAACTGCAAAGAAATCATCATAACAGTGGGACTCCCTAATGGTCACAGCCTCACTCTGCAGTTTTGTTTTTTTGGGTTTTTTGGATAACCTTACCCTTTCTTTTTGGCCTCACTTTATAGACAAATCAACAGAGTTCTTTAGCTTCTGGATTGAAGTTCTATTGTGTGATGAAAGCACATACATTACATATATTATCATTGTAAGTTAAGTTGTAAAAGGTTCTTACATCGTTTTCAAGTTCCTAACTACCAACTTCAGGATAGAGTGAAATGAGCAATTTCATTGAAAGGGTGTGTATACTGTATTTAGATCTAGACTCGTTCTCTTTCAAGAAACTCCTACAGATGCCTCTGAGAAAACTAACAGAAAATCACTGTTTCAATGGACAATTTTTATCACATCTATACCCTAAGTATTAAAAGAAAACTGAAGCTTTCAGTAAGTAACCAGGCTGTGATGAAGGTCTTCACCAAATGAACCTAAATCCCCATTCCTGAAAAAGGGAAAAGACTTCAACAACTCACTGCCCTTTCATTTACAGCGCAAAAGGAAACTTTCAACTCCAAGATGATGAAGAAACAAAAATGGTGGAAATACTGAGGTCACTGGGAGGGTGAACTCATATAGAATTTACCAGATTACACCATGATGATAAGCTGACAATAGAGATAATGTAAGAAAAAACAATATTCAATCTATAAATAATAGAGCGAACATAAGAACCAGCAAGATCAAATCTATACCACACTGGGAGCTTCTCAGAGAAAGCACTTCCAAAGCCACACGATACTATCACATGTCATTAGTGCTTTAATAGACTTGATTGCCCTACCATTGTTTTTGTTGTTGTTTTCTCTCTTTTTAAATGAAAGTTATTTTTGTGGCACAAACAAGCATTAGAGAAAAAATGATTTCAGAGAATACTTCCCAGTGGTGGTTAGCAATAGGCTTTAATTATTCATTTATATTAAGTGCCATCACTTAGGTATTAGAATTTTGACAGCAGCTTGAGCAGATTGATTCATGGGTTTACATTTAAAATAGATAGATAGATAGATAGATAGATAGATAGATAGATAGATAGATAGATGTAGGTAGATGATAGATAATAGATATAGAGACATGTATTTTTGAAACATAAATTACCAATTTATGTTTCTGCTTTAAGTAGCCTTTTAATTTATGTTTCTAGTTTATTATATGGCCTTTGAAAATAGTTTCCATTTATTTATTCACAGATGTGAGTAAGATTCATTTAAAACAGTGTCCTGGATTTTAAAGGGACATTAGCCATTTTTCAAGAATGCTGGGGCAGTCCACATGGTTCTAACCTTATTTGCTGAGTGACCTTAAGAAATATATTTAACCTTTTTATGCCTCAATTTCCTAATCTGTAAAATAAGAAAAACAGCACCTACTTAATTACGATGCGATGTTGTGAAGATTAAATGAATTCACTGTGGTCATACACCTAGTACCTGGCAGTCAGTTAAGTGCTTGAAAATTGTTGGTTTCCATCATCCTCATCGTTGTCCCACGATTATCATCATCATCGTCATCGTCATTTCGCAGGTAAAACAGCAATGGCCATGCACAATGATTTGTGCAGATCATACAGCTGACAGTGAGCACACAGAAGAGCTGATTCCCTTGGCAAGCAGCCCTGAATCCTTTCCGCCGTGCCACATTGCCTGTGCTGTTCTGTGCTCCACTGTCCTGTGCTCCACTGTATTGTCTTCTGCCCAAGGTCCTCATCCGGCATGTAACTTACGAAGCAAGGAATCGAGAGATGAGAAAGCTTAGAGATGCCAGTTCTAGAGGTCTCCAGGCAAGGCCACAGATGCCAAAGTGGTTGCTGAAACCAGTCACGTCACCGTCACCACTGAGGGTCCCTTTACGCACTGTATCTCCCATTCGCTGCTATCCCTAAAGTCCTTTTTATAATGAACAGCTTTCATTACATATCAAAAATGAATAACCAGTAATATTACTTAATTACAGAAACCACACATGTTAAAGTATGAAAACGCTACTTTAATGAATGAGGCCCTAAGGTAAACTACACTAATATATAAAAATAATATTAGCGTAACGAATAAGGACATCGGAGCTTTAACCATGGAGCAGGGGTTGTCGAAGTGTGCAAGGCATTAAAACACTGGAGGTTTGGGTGTTGAGATCAAATCATTCACTTTCTCCACAATTTGCCAAGAGCCGATCGGAACACACCCTGGGAGGCCTCCGCTGGGAGTGGGGTGCAGCTGCACCACGAGCCAGCCACGGAACAGGGAGCAGAGACGCAGGAAAGGCAAGGCCCGCTGTGTTCCTGCCACAAACCACCGGCGTCACTCCAAATCCGACTCCAACTCGGTCTACAGCCATGAAGACAATGAGCATCCTGACGACCCCAAAGGAGAGCCAGCAAAACGTTAGGACATCTTGTCTCCCAATTTTTGTGGGCATTTGGGGGTAAAAAGAATTTCTTGTACAGCTATGTTTTATATTTCAAAATTTCTATGTAGCATAAAAAAGAAAGAAAAAAGGAGCCATCTACAACTTTACCATCTTTCCTGTCTTCCACAGGAACGATGCTCTGCTTCTACCTGAAATGCCTTCAACATAATTCCGCTTTCTATTAGAAGTCTACAGCATAAAGGCTGCCTTGGCTAGAAAGGCTTCATGACAATCCATATATTTAAGTTCACAATGGCTTTCCTTTCAATTCCCACGTAGTGTTTGCAAAGCATGCTGATGCATTTTATCAAGAGACACAGTGGCTCAAAGTAGAGCAAAAAAAAAAAAACAATTTGAATATAAAAAGCTCATTTTTTAAGTTCTCAGCTTTAAATATGCATCCACGGGACGGGAGCTCTTCTCTTCTCCGCATCGGCTGTAAGCACTGTGTGGAGCCTTTGAAGATCATTATTTCTGAAAAGTGGACTTGACCATTGTCATACGGTCTCTGTCACATCAAAGCTTTCTTTCTTTGCAAGAAGCAATTTTTTCTGCCTAGCACTTTTCCCTGCTGCCATATGGAAGGAACACTTGGAAGAATTGATCAATTAGGACAATTGTTTCAAAGAGAAAGGCTGATTTTTGTCATATATGTAATACTTTTTTTTTTTTTTTTCTACTTCATCCTCCCAAGAATTAGAATGCTGGGCTGTTATTTAAATTCTCTATAGCTGGCTCAAAACTCCCCTGGGACTGTCAGCCTACCAAATTGCCTAATGGGAAATTATTGCTTTGTACTTCACTTCAGATATAGGGACGTAGGGGCTGTCTCGGTGCACTCAGGGGTTATAACAGAATCCTAGAGACTGGGTACTTATAAACCAAGAAATGCGTTTCTCACAGTTCTGGAGGCTAGAAGTCTGAGATCAGGGTGCCAGCATTATTGGATGAGAGCTCTCTTCCAGGCTGCAGATTTCTCACTGTATCCTCACACAGCCAAAGGGGAGAGATATTTCTCTGGATCTTCCTTTGTAAGGCACCAGTCCTATTCAGGAGGCTGCACCCTCAGAGCTTAAGCATTTCCCAAAGGCCCCCTTACTAATACCATCACCAGGCTGGGATTTCAACATACAAATTTGAGGGGAACACAAACATCCAGACCATGCATCGGAGCATGTATGTATGTACGTGAGGGCCGGCCAGAAAGTATCCAGCCCTGTAACCATTTTCGTTATATTGACAATGACTGGATTTTTTCCAGACAGCCCTCATATATATAGATATAGATTTAGATATATAGATATAGATATATGATGGCAATTTGCTCTCCTCTAAATGTACCCCTTCCTTCTTGCCTTCCTTACTTGCCATCAAAGCACTTATTTTCTAAATGATACAAATTTTTCTAGCTGGGAGGAAAAACCCTGCTGACTATCTAGGCATGGTTTCATTCATCCCACTGATCTCAGAGAAGTCAATTAATATATGAGGAACAGTAGCTAAAGAACTACAGAATGTAGATAAAGACTACATAGGAAACCAAGTAAAGTATCAACTCAATAGGACAGCATAGAACCAGGCACATAGTAGTCAATAGGTGGTACTAGTTTGCTAATTGATACTGTTATTTACCCAAGAGCAACTTTCATTTTCTAAGAAAACACTTATAAATTTCTACGGGTAGAATTTAAGATGTTATGGCAAACCACAAGAGATTTTTTTTGTTTTTGTTATTTTGTACAATTAAATTGCATCATACAGTTGATAACTTTGACAAAATGCAAATTTCACCTTACATTTGTCCCAGATGCACCATATAATTAGGAAAACTATTGAAATTAAATGAGGCGGATTCTCAAATGTGATCCCTAATTTAGTATTGGCCTCGTAAATGCTGGAATAAAGCGTTCTTGGATGGATGTGTAGAGTGAAAATATTTATTTCACTTTCTCGTTGTTCCATTGAAAGCTGACATCATGGAGCTAGAAGATGATACCGCTTTGCAATTAATCACAAGCTCATTGGGAAGACTAAACCCCACCAGTTTGGGGAAGGCACACAGATTTCTTGACAAGCCTTAGTTTTCCTTACTATCATTCCCCAAAGAAAAGAAAAACAAGGTCAAACATTTAAGGAATAAAGGAATATAGTATTTTACAAAGATTTTCAAAAAGAGTACAATATAAATACACATACACACAAACACACTCACTGAGATATATGTGCATGTTTCCATAAACATCAAGATTTTTTATTCCTTTGGAAACTGTTGACTAGGGTAAAAATCAATACATTTTGGTGTCACTATGACAAAATCAATAATTTCTTAATAATTTGCCAAGGCTCTTGGGATTCAATGTACCTGGTGGCTGCAAAGTAAAGTAAAACCATTACACTTTCTTCCAGTAATACCTGATAAAAAATATAATACCAGCATCAGACATTGTGAACAAAAACCTGTGCCCCCTCCTTCACTGAATGAAGGCAAGTGAAACATCACCTTTCCCAGAACTTCAGATGAGGGCTCTGAAATTTGAGTAAGAAAAGAGTAGCAGGAGGGACCCTCGAAGAAGACAACAATTTTAGAAAACTGATACCGTGTTCCAGATGGAAGGAGGTGTCTTTGCCTGTGAATTCAATAGCAGGTTCCTCCTGATAAATGTCATGCACTTTCTCAGGCCCCAAACTTTCCTTATGATGATTGTACATTCATCCTTTCCTAGTTTCCCACTTACCTCCAGAGATTGATGAACATAGGAACTTCAAATGCTTTGACAATCTGAACCCCAATCCAAAGGGTCTTAGTAACAGACTTACAAAAAAAAAGTTCTGGCACATTTTCTATCCTTCCTTATGACCACATTAATGTTTCCATTTCAAGAAGGCAGAAATAAAAAGATGGCCAACCCTGTACAGTGCAGAGATAGTGATTCATCTATAACCAGAAGCTGGGGAAGCCGGGATGACTCAGCGGGTTAAGCACTTGTTTTGCAGCCCTGGGGACAGAGGATCGAATCCCAGCCCCGGCCCATGTGGACTCATGTGCCGAACTGTGGTGTACTTCTCATGCAGGAGGCCCGCAGTTTGGTTCTTGCCCCCCAGTTCGGCCCCTGGCTCGAGGGGGTGTGCCTCCCATGCTGGAGGCCCCCAGGTCAATTTCCGCCCTGCACTGCCCCCTCCCACCTGTGCAGAACAAAACCATGTTGAAAACTGATGCAGTTCAACTATGGAGACTGCTCTGAGCCCTCCCCCTTCTCTTTGTCTCTCTCTATCTCTGTCAAAAACAATAAAAAATAAAAAATAAAATAAAAAAAGAAGCTAGGCCAATATGGCCAGTCCTTAAAACCATTCAGGTTAAATCAAACACAAAGAAGCTCCATACACTGTATTGTAGGAATGTGTGATGTGACTTGTCTGATAAATACGTAAAACAAATGTTTCCCATTGCTTCTAGATGGCATTAATATGTCAAGCTCTGGAAATAAAAACGGAGGTCAAAGCAACTAGTAGAGTAAGCAAAAAAATGGGCTTCCTCCAGAATAAATTTCTAATGATAAAATTCTTTAGAAAATTGCTGAATTACCATCAGCTGAAATCACAGAAAAGAGATCTGGCTCCCACTTTGTGAGGTTCACACAGGAAAATCATGAAGAAATGTGAGCTCCAAAAAATAATGGCAGGTAATATTCCCCTAAAGAGAACAGAGATGTGAGCTGTTCCTTATAGACATTGCCAACATATACAGCAGGGCATGTAAGAAAATGAAGAAAAAACCAGATGCAGGTACAAGATTAAAGATACCAACTAAAGTTGCCACAAGTAACTGGAATTTACCAAGCACTGGAGTGATTCTAAGAGCAAGACTGCCGTGTGTCTCCAGCATTCATGGCAGGGAACATCCGCGATGGTTAAACTCTTCAAGGGTATTGCAATTTATGTTTTTCAGATAGCTTGCCCATGAATTATCATAACTGAGCCTCACAAAAACAAAACAAAACACACAAAAAACCAACTTTTAAATGGCCTGAAAATACATTATTATCCCCTCTTAATAAACAAGAAAACCTACAACTAGAGACAAGTAATTAGTCCAAGTTCACACAATTATTAAGGGATAGCACTAAATTTGGATCCACGTCTTGTAGTCACAAACTCAAGGCACTTCTTCGGATGCCAAGAAGAAGTTTTTAATCAGAGTTCTCCAGAGAAACAGAAGCAATAGGGGATATAAATGTGTGTGGGTATGTATGCATGCATGTGTGTGTGTGTGTGTGTGTGTAGAGAGAGAGAGAGAGAAAAAAAAGAGAGGAATTTAAAAAAATTAGCTCACACAATTGTGAAGCTGACAAGTCTAAAATCTGCAGAGTCTGGCAGTTTAGTAACTCAGGCAGAATTTCTGTTTTCAGTCATAATGCAGAATTTTATCTCCTTCCAGAAACCTCAGTCTTTGCTTTTAAGGTCTTCATCTGGTAGGATGAGGCCCACCAACATTATGGAGAGTAATCTGCTTTACTTAAAGTCAGTTGATTATAAATGTTTATCACATCTAAAAATATACCTTTACAGCAACATAAGAACTAGTATTTGACTAAATGACTGGACACTATAACCTAGCCAATGTGACACATAAAGTAACCATCACACCACCATTTCTAGCAAAAGACATGTTCTTTTCGAAAAGATTCTAATATTTGCTTTTGCACAATTTCTAGAATGAGCTAGCAATATGAAGAACTAACTAGATAAAATTACTCATTCAAATGTCTACCTCTAACGTTACTGCCTTCAAGTACACATTCTCCTTTTATGCAACTTAGAGCCCCATTTTATATCAAGCGGTTTATCGATGAGGGCTACTGTGAAACACGAAGAATGGTTACTTTCCTCATAAGCAGTCTTGGGAAGCGTTCCTAGGTTGACCAAGTTCCAATTCTTAAATGATCTAAAAGTGGTCTCTCTAAAAATGTGGGTGATGGACTACTTTCCTTAGAATCATCTGGGGACCAGTATATTTTAACAAGCATCCTAGACAATATTTATATGAAATATACTATAAGAGTCACTGAACCAGAAGATTAAAGCAAGGAGTGTACAGGCACTACCACAGAGCCCTCCACACATTACCCTCAGAAACAGCTGAGTAGAAATCAAAAGAATTAAAAAGAAAAACAATAGTAAAAACCTTCCTTGGGGAAGCCGGGATGGCTCAGTGGGTTAAGCGTTCACTTTGCAGCCCCGGGGACCAAGGATCGAATCCCGGCCCCGGCCCCGGCCCATGTGGAACCATGTGCTGAACTGGGAGCTCCCCCAGTTCAGTTCTCTCTCTGTCTCTGTCTCTGTATCTCTCTCTCTCTCTCTCTCTGTCAAAAATAAATAAATAAATAAATATATTTTTTTAAAAACCTTCCTGGCTTTGGCAAAAATAGACATTGGTCCTTGTCATAGTCTCACAAACAAATGCTCCAGTGCCCAGTAAAAGTGGGAAACCAGCACGTCAATGCTTGTAGAAAATGACTTTGGGAAAGCAGGAATAGACAGACCCATAATGCAGAGTGATCACCATGGGCTGTCAGAGAGAAGTGCTGAATATCACCATGGGTGATATTCACTGCGGGACTCGCAGGAGGTACTTCATCTCAACACAGGCTCCATTTCAGCTGGTCAAGTGCCCTGAATTTGGAAGACTACTGTTCTTTGAGGAGCTTTTCAACTAGAATCCTTATGTGATAAGTAAAGAGCAGAAGAAAATGTAGTGTCACCTTGAGAAATGAAGATTTCAAATCTTAAGAAACCTGCTTTCTAAAGTTCTTAAAGACTTGGAACACATTTATATTATTAAGTCCATTGCAGCAAGATAAAATTTACTCCTATTTAAATCCTTCCAAGGGAGGTTTTGGGAAAACCTCTTGATAACTTATGATATGGCTGTGCTTTGTTATAGAAACAAAACAAAATGCATATTAAAAAAACCAAATTACTAAAACTGTTCTTAATTTAGAGGATGTCTTCTACAGCATTGTCTTAAACCATGAACACATGGTGAAGATATAAAGAAAAAGGAGCCCTAATGTACTCTCAGTGGGAACGAAAGCTGGTACAATCACTATGGAAGACAGTATAAAAGCTTCTCAAAAATTAATAATAGAACCACCATATCATCCAGCAATCCCATTTCTATGTATATTGAAAGGAACTGAAATCAGAATCTAGTAAAGATCTGCACCCCTATGTTAAATGCAGCATTACTGACAATAGCCAAGATATAGAAAGTGTACATCAACAGATGAATGGGTAAAGGAGGTGTTGTGTGTGTGTATGTGCATGTAATATACATAATTATAATATATATAATTTATTATTCAGTCATGAGAAAGAAGGAAATCCTACTATCTACAACATCTTAAATGGAACCTGAGGACATTATAGTAAGTGAAATATGTCAGACAGAGAAAAACAAATATTGAATGTTATCGCCTATACATGGAATCTAAAAATGTCAAAATCAGAGACAGAGTGGAATGGTGGTTACCTGAATTTGGGTGTGGAGAAAATGGGGAGAAATTGGTCAAAAGGTATAAACTTCCAGTTATAAGATCAACAAGTTCTGGGGATCTAATGTACACCATGGTGAATATAGCTAAGAGTACTGTATCACATACTTGAATGTTGCCAAGAGAACAGATTCGAAATGTTCTCATCACAACAACAAACAAACAAAACAACAACAAAAACAACAACTGATAACTACGTGATTGGAGAGAAGTGTTGGCTAATGTTATGGTGGTAATTATTTTGCAATATATAAATCTATTAAATCAACAAATCATAGGTCAATTATCTCTCAATAAAGCTGGAGGGAAAATAAATAACAAAAAGGTAAACACAAGTGTGCATATTAAATACACCAGCTCGAAAATTTATTTTTACACACAGCTATTTGGGAAAGTGTCTGCTGAGCAAAATAGAAATAAGAACAGTAAAATAAGCAAATACATATTTATATATTATATATAAATTTAATTCGCTTGTTTAACCAATACATAAGTTAATCTAGTGTTTGAAGGACTCTAGTGTAAAAAGCACATCTGAAATACAAAGAAATGGGGTTGATTTATGGCCCTTTCACTTATTAGTTTATCTGTTCATAAGCATATTACTTAACGCTGGGCCTTGTTGGTCTCTTAGCAGGCTGAGTGTGTCCACACCCTCTTCACAGTGTATTAGCATGCTTAGCAAGATTTCTGGGTCAATGAAACAAATTTAAGCTCCAACACAGAACTTTTCTCCATGGATATCTAAGAGTGAAAATAACAACTTTCCTCCACTGATATCTATGGCAACCAACAAAAGGAAAAAGAATTAAATTAGTGATGTACATTCTAAAATAATGGAAGAAAATTTGCTTGGAACTCTGGAGTGGAGGGCAGGGCATAGCTTCCCTGCTAGCCACTCCCCTCCCGCCTGCCTTCACCCTGTCCCGAAGGAGCGTGAGGGACTTTACATAGTCTTCAATTTCTATTAATATCCCCTGAACAGAAGCAGACTGAATATGTATCTTAATCTTTGTCTTCTTTCAACAGAGGAGGGATGGAATGGTTTCTGGGTGGAGATGGTTAAATAGCCAAAGCAGTCAATGTGGCTGATTCTTTCTGATGAAAATGAAGGTTCCAGAGATAGGAGGTGTGAGCAGAAAATACAGTGACTGTGGATGCCGTTGCTGAATGCTATCCACTAGAAAGGCAAAGGTCTTTGATCTGTGAAGCGCTGGAAACCTTTATATAACCAAGTTTGCGTGTTGCTTAGAACGGTGGTCCCCAATCTTTTTGGCACCAGGGACTGGTTTAGTGGAAGACAATTTTTCCACACATGGCGGGTAGGGGGCGGGGGTTGGTTTCAGGATGATTCAAGTGCATTATGTTTATTGTGGACTTTATTTCTTTTATTATTACATTATAGTATATAATGAAATAATTTCCATATTTTTCCATGTATAAGATGTCCTCATAGATAAGACAACCCCTCCTTTTCTAATCTAGCATTAAGAAATCCTCTCAACCAATCACTCCCGTAAGACAACACTCCATTTTTGTTCTAAGAATTTTAGGCAAAAGTATCATCTAATACATGAAAAAATACAGTATCTAATCATCACCTCAGCTCCATCTCAGACCATCAGGTAGTAGATTGTCATAAAAAGAGCACAACCGGGATCCCTCGGGTGTGCAGTACACAGTAGGGTTCACACTCTTATGAGCATCTAATGCCCCCGCTGATCTGACAGGAGGCAGAGCGCAGGTGGTAACACAAGTGCTGGGGAGCAGCTGTAAATACAGATGAAGCTTCTCTCACTCACCTGCCATTTACCTACTGCGGTGCGGCCCAATTCCTAACAGGCCAAAGACCAGTACTCGCCCGTGGCCCAAGGGTTGGGGACCCCTGTCTTAGAAGGACTATTTAATTCATCCAGTTGGTCTCTAGGCCTTTAAACTGACTTGCCCATTTAGGTCATTTTCCCCCACTAACCACAAGGTAAGCTCTTGAGAGGAAAAACATATCAGTTGTAAAAAAATAATAGTTCTTTTTCTCTGCATATCATAGTTGTAGAATGAGTTAAAATTTGTGGGTGCTGCATGTGAAAACTCTTTCAGAAAACTAACAAGCTAATTTCAGATATTATTAGACTTATTCATTCTCACTGCTAATAGCTACCCATGTTATTATTCTTGTAATGATAGCAGAAGATGACTTAGGTCTAAAGGTCCTAACTTATAATCTTCTTCTACAGTACATGAAGCCAGATATCTGAAAATCACGTGAATCCGTACATCATGAAAGGTCTCTTTTCTCTCTTCTAACAGAGGCTGTTAGAGAACATTCACCGAGTCCAGTTTTGAGGTCGCTGCTGCTGTCTCCAGCCTCTATTGTTGCCTTCAGTTTGTTCCTCCATTTCCTAATTGCTTGCTTGTTTCTTCACCCTATTTATAGCTCCATTTTTCCTTCACTGGTGGAATGATTTCCAGCTGCAACATTCACTCTTTCAAATATTTCCAGGGAGAAAATATCTCATCTTCCACAGAAATAGCCAACCTCAGAGCGATTCATTTGATTGTCCAGATATTCTTAAGATTAAAAAAACCTTTTCATATTATTTATGAATCTAAACTGATTCTTTCTTATAATCTAGATTTGAATGACTACCATTTCCCAATGGCAGTTCCAGGGCTAAGTGGAGAGTCTGCATTGAAATTGTTCCTTCTTTAAAAAGAAATGTTAGCACTTACTCCACCTTTTAACTTAGGCTGAAAGACTAAAGAAATAGGTTTCTATTCTTTAAGGTAGGAAGGATTCTTAATAGCTGCGTAAAGTGACAAAGTATCATAAAAAGTGGATTCGGGCTTAATAAAGTTGCACATCTATATAGAGCAATACTGGGAAACCGTTTTGTGTGACTGTACCACTTTTTAAAACTTTGTTCTTTTGTCCAGTCTAAAAGTACTACATGCTCATTATGGAAACTAACAAAAAGAGCTGAGAAAAAAAATTAATCTTGCTTTCACTATACCAAATAATATCAATGTTAATTTAACATTTGGTGAACTGGTTTTTTCTTTTTTGTTTATCTAAATGGAATCTGGGGTTTTGTTTGATCATTTTTTACTTTTTAGTTTTACATAATTGTGTTTATTTTGTACATGAAACTTCATAAATATGTGTATGTATATTTAACTATGTAAACATGTACTTATACTTACACAAATATATAGCTTTGTTTACATTGTCTTCATACAATATATACCTTGCTTTCTTTACTCTAGCATGAACATTTCTCCTATCACAAATTTTTACAATAGCATCTTAAAACAATTACGTAATATTCCATTGAGTGGTATTATATGACCTTATTTATTTTATTCTGTGGCATGTTAAAATGGCTTCCAATTTTAACTACTACATAAAGCATAAAAAGAATATATCTGAATAGAAAATGTTTTCATTATTTGTGCTTAATTGCTTAGGATCGATTCCCGGAAATGAAGTTATTAGTGCAAAAGGAAGAAATATTTGAAGGTATATGTTACCAATTTTTTTCCACAAGATATGCAACAATTTGCACTCCCTCTTATATAATGTATGGATGTACCCATTCCATTGTACTCCTTACTAACAGTAAGTATTCTCGTTGAAAACAAATTACATTTTTTAATTTGCTGGGAAGAAATGACATTTTATTATCATCCTAATTTGCAGACTTTGATTACTATAATAATGAAAATGTTTACATATGCTCATTTATTAGTTGGTGCTGTCTTCTGTGATTTTTATGATAATGATATTTGCATTTTTATCTGTTGTGGTTTTAAGGTTTCTATTATTCAGTTTTCTGGTATTTTATAATAAATAAAACTGATTCATTGTTGATTCAAAAAAATCCCCAAAGTATTTGCCTCTTAATTCTGATATTTTTTGTAGATGAACTTGTAAGTTTTTATTTTTGTAGTATAAAATCTGTTTTTCCCCTTTATGGATTTTCCATTATTTTTAAGTTTAGTAAGTCTTCCCTCATATAGCTAGTTGATAGGTTCTTCTAAACTTTTTAAATTATATGACTTTCACAATTATTTTATTCTTGTAAAATTTGTATTTGCTATATGACATGAGATAAAAATCCAAAGATATCATTTGTTGTAAACACATGACTAATTGTCCTAACATCTTTTATTAAATACTACTTCCTTTAACCATTTGTTTGCCTCCTTTACCACACATTGACCCTTACATATCAGAGGATTCATTTAAGCTATCTGGTTCTAGCGGTCAGCCTATATCAGACCTGCACTGCTGACAGTATTCTAGCTTCATAACACATCTATGAAGACTGCTCTGGGCTCTCCCCCTTCTCTCTGTCTGTCTCTCTGTTTCTCTCTCAAAAAAAAAAACCAAACACAATAAAATAAATTAGAACAATAATAATAAAAATAAATAAATAAAAATCACCATACTAAAAAAGAAAAAAGAGAGAAAGTGGAAGGGAAAGGAAGAAAAAACGAAGAAAAAGAAGACAAAATCCCAAGACCGAGTGAATCCAATATGCAGTCAATGTTTATTTATCTACATCCATTACAACCTGACCAGATTGTGGACTATTGGCCCACATCAGTAAAGCGAAGACTCTGAATAGATATTTCTAATTGATTTAACATGTTAGCTTTGAAAGGACACCTTGAGCTCACATTGACCTGGGACAGAAAAGGACAGCAGGACCCTGAGCAGTAAAGCAACCAGCGCTTCTTTGTGTATACAATACATTGAGTGGATATTTTAATACTAAAAAGTAACCAGAGAAGCGATAGGGCGGGGGTGGGGGTGGGGGCGATGACAAAGTTTTTATAAAGAAGCAGTGGTTAGTAAGAATCAAGTTGCTTTCTCCATGCACCATGCCAACCACCATAATTCAATAAATTAGTTAGTGAGAGAACTGAGTCGTCCCATGAGAGCCAGTTATGTGCCTCTCTTTCCAACTCCGAGTTCTGTGGCATTATGTTGGTAGCATGAAATCAGCCATAGTGGGAGTATTTACACCACGGAAATTGGCATGTGCTGCAAGTCAGGTTTTTTTCCTACTTCTGAGAGCTGGTTGTTAAATATTTACTAGCACACCACGGGAAAAAAACTGTTATTTAAAGTTAAGACAGTCTGTCTGTAGAAAGTTTTTGACCCAAACCAACGAATGGAACTAGAGAACAGCAAAAACAAACAAACAAACAAAACAAACAAAAAACTTAGCATCCCCATGAATCAAGGCTATGAGAGGAAACAACCTAAAAATAAACCCAAATTTCATAATGTTATAAAGACCAGTTCACATGAGGACATACCCTTTGGACTAAAGGTCAATTTTAAAAATAGCCTAATGGCTAATGAAGGAATATCTCAAAGAAAGACCAGAAGGCAGGAATCTAGGGACCAATAGTGCCAGACCAACTGAGCCTTGGCTGGCTTCTGAGCATCCTGGGCTAGAACCCAGTGTCAACAGGATTGGTAGAGAAGAAAGCTAACAGAGGAACTAAGGAACATCGTTGGAAGGAGTCTGGAAAGGAGGCTGGCAGAATGTATATGTAGCCCTGTTTACACTTCAGCAACTTCTAGAGGGAAAATCACCTTTATATATTTCGAGATTCTTTCTCTGAGGTTTGTTACTGTTGTCAGTCCTGATGTGTTTTCCCACCATCCTTAGCAACATAAATGAAGAATAATAAAAGAAAGTTGTTAGACTTGCTTCAAATATGGCAGGGCAGTGGAAAGTGAAGGGAAATATATGTCTAAGAGGATCCCAGGGAGAAAGTTGAACAGAGGAACGTAAACAATCACAGCTGGAAAAGAAGGAAGCAAAACCAAATATTGGAGGAATGGGCCAGCCAGGCCCCCGGTGGAGTCCCTGGCAGGAAACCTGCCAGAGTCTCATCATTTCTCTGAAGTTCGGGATCAGCATCATTCACGGGGGTCGTTTTTCTTAGAAAATACAAACTCCTGAATGAGGCATTTTATTACCATGTGGCTTTGCTGCAAATGTCTTTCTCAGCTCTTATGGTAATTTTTAAGCCTCTGGACTTTATCTTATTGTTAGTTATAATTTCATGTAGAACTCTTAGTCCTCTAAAATGGTTTAAATCTCTTAGCAAAGACCAGAAGCTGAAGCTCTCTCTGTGATAACCTCACTTAAAGATAATGACCCTAATTGTCCAGAGTAACTAAACAGTCCTTTGCTTGTTCACAAGTAAATTTTGACACAATTGATCTTTCAGGGATCAATTTGCCGCTAATCATTCTGTCAGAACCATTTTGGCTTTTCAGCTCCCCTGTAAAAACAAACCACGTAGCTTAGATCTTACTTCCTATAGATGTTATATTTTAAACCATGATGGGCTAGAAGATCACCATGTAATCATAGTATTCCAAGATGATCTATTTTAACCTGTCCATTTTATAAGTAAGTAGCCCAAAACTCGGAGAAACTAAGTGACTTCTCTTAGATCATCCAGTTCAGTAGAATTCCATTGACCTTATGCATCAATTAAACATTTAGTGCTTGGGTAATTCAGAAGGTGACAAAACTGCGAGGCAATGCATGTTGGAGTAAATGTATCCTATTTTTCTGTTCCTGGATTAGTCTAATGCGTCTCTGTGATGACCAAGAAAGCAATTGAGCCACAGAGAGTAGACGGGTGCCTTATTTATGTGATGTAAGAGGTAACAAAAAGGACTCCCAGCTGTCAGTCATCAGTCCTATGCCCAGCTGCTCGGGGTCCACAGGAGTTTTGCTGAGGAGTCAGTTGTCATAACTCTAAGTAGTATCATATTAAAACTCTCAAGATTGTGAGATCCCGGGAAATTCACATAACTTTTACTATTTATTATTATTATTTAAAAAATTAGAAAATAGACCTTTACAACCTATTTCCCAATTATAAATGTTATGGAAATGAAATTTAGGTACACAAAAAAATACTATTCATCTATTCTAGGGTACATGTTTTTCCATTTTTATCTTAATATCTTTGAAATTGGGGTGCTTCTTACAATCAAAGGTGTCTTACCGTCACTGTCACCGTGTGGCAGTTGCCACCTTCTGGCCAAGAGAAGTGGCAAGGGACTTGGAAGAAAGTTCCAGAGACAATGCTCGAATACATTTTTAATAAATGCCTCACAACCAATGCTCTCTCAGCACAGAAAGAAAATACCGAAAAGAAAAACACAAACACTGAAAACTCTGAATCAAAAAGGAAATACAGCAAAGCAGGACTTTAAATGGGGAAAATTACTAGGACTCGGTTAAAATTGATTTTGCTTAATTTTCTTTTTGCATTTAAGCACAGGACTAGTGAATGAAAGAATTCTGTGCTGAGAGAAATCTAAAAGAAACATTTTTAAAATTATAAAATAAAAACACCAAGGGATATAATAGCATTATGTCACAGTTCAAAAGCATTTTTAATTTCTTGGTGGAACATAAAATAAGCCAACGTCTTAGAGCAGCAGTGACCAACCTTTTGGTTTCCTTGGACTGCATTGGAAGATGAATCGCCTTGGGCCACACATAAAACACACTAACACTAGTGATAGCTGATAAACTAAAAAATGAATAAATAAATAAAGGTCACCAAGAAATTTCATAATGTTTTAAGAATTTGTATTGGGCCACATTCAACGCCATCCTGGGCCACAGGTTGGACATGCCTCCTAGAATGAATGGCCCCTTAGGGTTCATAAAATACAATACCCCACTCCTTGGTTTTCCATAAATCAAGTACATGTCAATTCTGAGCCCCCATTATGAAAGCCTCAGTCAACTACCACCCCAGTCCATGTTTTTGTATGTTAAACTTTGACTAAAGCTGTTGCGTTAGATGCCTAAGGACCTACCTCCCTAAAAACACACAAACAGCCCTTTCTTTCTCAGTTCCTCTCACCTTCCAGGAGTGCTGCTAGGAGCTGGACGCAGAGCTCCCTGCCCCCACCACAGGTCTCTCCTTTCACCATCCAGGGGGATCCCTCCAAGTCCCTTCTCTCTCATGGGGAGAATAACTCCTCCATCTCACCTACCCTGTCCCTAGGGACAGAGAGAAGCATTCACCTGATTGAAGAATTTGAGATGAGAAGCTGATGTGTGCCCTCAGCTCCTTCTTTGTCTTTTCCTTTTGGAGAGAGCTGCCCATGGGGAGTAGACTGCCTCTTCTGCTACTCCATGGCCACTTCTTCTAGAGGCAGTCCTTTTCTGAGAGGCCTGCCCTGGGATGTGGGAGTAAGTCTGTCTGCCCCTTGGGTTCAGGATCAGGATGCCACTGGCCTACAGCTATGCCACATTCCCCAAGGGCAGTTGTATGCATTAGTAATAAAGCCTATTTGACTTCACTATCCCATGATTGCTGTCCTCAACTGGTTCTGAACTCGGGTGGGGAAGTGAAGTACACACTTCCAGGTACACGTTCTCTCTGCTCAAACACTTTCTTCCCTCTCTTTTTGGATGGAATTTGATGGTCCGTCAACCTCTATCACCAGCAGCCCAAAATAGTTCCCCTATCCAGAAAATAGAGGAAAATATCTGCATTCCACCCCTCCTCTGAAGGAAAGAACAGAATGAAAAAAGAAAAGAAAAGAAAAAAACAATTTAATTTCTATATCAAGCCAGGAAGAACTTGGAATTGGATCCTATGATCCTACCCCTAACAAGTGAATTTCACAGTCAGCACCTGTATTGTTATCAGAACAACACCCAGAAGTCAGAGAATTAAAAATAGAGCTCTGAATGTGTTATTCCCAGGAGAGTTAAGCATAAAGAGAAGTTGGGAGGGAAAGGATCAAAGGCTGACCAAAAACCTGAGAGAGAAGACTCGAGAGAGACCGTTAAGTGCCCAGAGGGCATCAAAATAGTGTTAGGAGGCTACAAGGTGAGGGACCAAGAAGGAGATAAAGAGGAGATAAAGCAGAGTTGTGTTTCACTACACTACCCCTGCTGCATAGTCTTCTTCTTGTATGCTGTCATTGAGGGGTTTCGTGTGGACTCCACCCTTGTCAGGTAGTTTTCCTCTGAAAGGTGTACATTTAAAAAGTAGCATTTCTGCTCTCTCTCGATAATAGCATTTGTCTGCTAACTGCTGCTTAATGAGGCACCTACAGTGGACTCACTGAACATACCATTATCCACCCTGGCTGCCGCCTTAACCTCTGACTCCCCGACATGGAAATTAAATTGCGTTCCAAGTTCTTCAGAGTTTACCTGACACGGCTAAGTGACTGATTCCCTGACAATCATGGATTTTTAAATTAAGGGTGGATATTTAATGAATAGCCCAGAGATCCTTCCTGGGACATAGTGTGGAGGACCGCTGTCATTTTTATGATACACTAAAATAAACTGGGATCCACCTGTCCAATTTCTCATCAAACACTCACAGACCAAAGGGCAGACAACTTTCCTTCCAGCCTCGCACTCCACACCTGCTGTTCCGAGGCTGCATTACTGATTTACTGAGAGATAAAAGCTTTGGTCTTCAGTATCTCCCCTGCCAGGTTGTTGATAAATTTTGCCATCCAGTGCAAATTGCCACCCAGGACAACACTGCAATTTCACTTTGCTCCAGGCAGCTGATTGTCTTGCTAAAGGTAAGCCAGCTCCTATTTCCTGAAAACAATTTTTTTCTCCTCACATTCAGTTTTTACACATTTGCAGAAACTAGTATTAAGGGTTGTTTGGGGGTTTTGTTTTTGTTTTGTTTTTCTCTCTCCCTCTCTCTCAATCCACTAGGAGACAATTCCTGAATGAACGGCATACCCAAAGCTGAGATGTGGAGAAGATTTGCATTCTTGACTCTGAAAACCACCTTGGAACGCTTCCTGGCACTGTCCCTTTTAAGTCAGCCCACATGCTCTGTAATGGCTTTTTTGGTGTGTCCACTTGGCTGAGCGACAGTTCCAAATATTCAATCAAACACTAAGCTAGGTGTGGCAGTGAAAAGACTTTGCATATTTAATTAAGGTTCCTACGCAATTGACATGGATGAGGGAAGATTGTCCTGGGTGTCTGGTGGGTCTGGTAGAAAATCTTGGAAGGCCTTAAAAGGCAAGCTGACATTTCCTGGAGAGACGAGGAAATTCCACCTGTGGGCAATCACTTTGGCCTCTGCTGTGGAGGTCCATCCTACCCATGACCCGCCCTTGCTATTGGTCCCAATTCTCCCGTGGAATGCTACCAGATGTATCCTCACACCTGCCATACCTATAGCCACCTAGGAAGGTCTGGTGGTCCCAAGCTCTGGACCTCCTTTTCCTTCTTTCTTTACTCAGATTTTACTTGTACACCATAGTGATGGTGTCCCCCTGACCAAAAAATTAGGACCTGTGATCTAATAATAGATTTTAATTAATT
>PVKE010008790.1:0-46653 GCA_004027555.1 Craseonycteris thonglongyai | reverse complement strand
TAAGATTCTTAAAGTGTGTATTTTAATCATAGTTTGGGATCATTTTTCTTCCTTTGGGAAAACTTCCCTGCCAGTGTGTGCAAATCAATGAGTCGTGACTCAACGGGCAGTGTTTGCATTACTCAGGACTTCTCCAGAACACAGGCAATGTGCCTGACCAGGCCAGTCAGGAGCTGTTTTGCATTCAAGATAACCATCCAGTTTTCTCCAGCTACCCGCCAGTGCAGCAGGTCTTCTTTAACAGAGCTATTGTCCTGCTGCTTCATCTCCCCAGGGCCTGGTTCCAGTCCTAGGAGAGCCAGAACTGGGAAGAAGAGCCAAAAGGGACTAATCAGCAGCAGCACCCTTATTATCGTTATTATTGCCACCAGCTTCGGAAAAAATGGAAGAAAGTGACATTTTTAACTGTGGTTTGGTCTTATCTTAGCCTTCCTTTTCTCCACAGGAACCTAATCATCTGTTACTTATTTTAATAGTTAAGAAACATCTAATATATACTTCTAGGCAAATGAGGGTAGAGCAGAGAGCTTTTCTGTATTGGCTTCTTCTCAGTTGCCTTTAGCTCCAAATCATCCTTACGTGTAAGTGACGTATTTTGGGGTGACATATTCTACCTTCCTTTAAGTATTATACCAGGGAAGAAGAGGGACCCAGCCATTCATTAACTGTCTTCTGTGAACTAAGAGTTGTGATTGGATGTTGTTCGTACCTGCCACTCAATCTGCCCAGCAGAGGTTATAAAAAGGTCTAAACCAGCTCCCACCCATGTTCCTTGCAGCAGACTTCTGCTTGTGGGTTGAAACCTAGTGATTGTCCCCATCATCTCCACAATATTAATAATAATAGTAATACTAATAATAATAATAAAGTTGAGGAACTTTTCCTAATAAGAGAGAGGAAGAGGGTGAGAAAAACTTCACAAAGAGCTGAAACTCATGTGGTAATATGGGAAAATTACATTATATTTTTTATTTTAATATTGTTTTATTAATAGAGGAAAAATGGATAAGAGAATTACCCTCTATCTGGTCTCACATCTCTGACTCTTGGAGTCTTGATGTTTTGCCTTATTGATAATTTTAATTCAAAGCCAAGTTTGGCTGAGTTTAGAGAAGAGCCGTTTCTGATTTGGGCCAAGGCCTAACAGAATCTTGTTGACATTTGTACCCTGGTATCCCACATGGAGGCTGTGGCATTGCGGGCATGTATTCATTTAATAAATATGTATTGAGTACCTACTAGTTGGTTTTTTGTGTGTGACTGAATGAACAAGGTCTAATAGCACTTATAATCTCCTTGAAGTTGTCACTTGTGTGATTATGTCTATATGAGAGGCAGCATGTAATCCTTGTTTAAGTTTACACTGTAGAGGCCTCTGCATGTCTGGCTTAATAGCTGAGTAACTTGGGCCAGTTAGTCAACTTCTCAGTTTCCTCATTTATAAAGCACATACAATGCAAGTTTTTACCACATAGGGTTGCTATACGGATTAAATGTGATAATACAGCTGAAGCACTTAGAAACACTTTGGGCACCCACTGAATCTCACTAAATATTAGCTATTTCCCCCCAAAAGATATGCCTAAGTCCTAACTCCCAACACCTGTGTCTGTGACCTTATTTGGCTGGAAACAGGGTCTTTGCATATGTACCGTGTCTCCTTGAAAGTAAGACATCCCCCAAAAATAAGACCTACTTACAGTTTTGCCTCTCGCTGAAATACGTATAAGGCATCCCCCTGAAAATAAGACCTAGCGCATCTTTGGGAGCAAAAATTAATATAAGACACTTTCTTATTTTCGGGGAAACAGGGTATAAGACACTGTCTTATTTTCAGGGAAACAGGGTAGTTAAAGCTCTCTTGATAAGGTCCTCTTGGATTTAGAGGGGGTCCTAAATCCAGTGACTGGCATCCTTACAAAAGAGAGAGGGGTATTTGAGGCACAGAGAAGAATGCTATGGAAAAGCCATGTGAAGACACAGGCAGAAAGTGGAGCGCTGTGTCTCTAAGCCAAGAAACACAAAGGTTGCAGAATCCTGAGGTGGGGCCTGAAGCTGATTCTCCCTCAGGGGATCCCCAAGGAACCAACCCAGCCAAAGCTTCGATGGTGGACTTCTGGCCTCTGCAACTGCGAGTGAACAAGTTTCTTTTGTTTTAAGCCACCCAGTTGGTGGTATGTTGCAGCAGCCACAGGAAACCACTACCCTATTCCAACTGTCAGGAGAGGAATCATGTTATTATTATTATTATTGTTGGCCTTCTCCACAGCAACTAGTGGATGTCCCAATTAATAGGCTGGACTATTTCACAGACTGAAATGGATGAGAAGAACGTTTAAACTGGAAGACATTGGAACCCCCTACTCTATTCCTCTTGTTTTCTGCCCAGAGAGACCACGTAGACAAGTAGTCCAGCAATAAAAGGGCCCAAAGTGCAAAATGGCCTCGGGGGAGTCGGCTGGTCTCTTGTAGATGCTGCCCATACCGTCCTGCTGTCCCCAGGGGAGGTGTGCCTGGTCAGGGTCACAGAGGCTGGTCACATGGGCTTTCTCTCAGGTACTCGAGGTGCACGGGTACCTGATGTCATACTCAGCTGTGCATTTCTCACACAAGTAAAATTCCTGCTGAAGAAACCCAGCAAGCATGTTCTCATTATTTCCAATGTCACCTTCGAAATGAAATTGTACCCAGGTTTACATAGTGATCAACGATCAACCAGTTTCCCAAGACAAACTTCTTATCCTGAAACAGGTATCAGATGACTTTTTTGGTCCTTGCCCAGAGGAAGTGGGTTTCCACCTGGTGACTTCTCCGTGGCTATTTCTGGCTGCTTGTCAGAAGGAATCTGTTAATTGCCTTTTAAATATCTTCTCCTTGGTAACTGAGCTCTAACTGCTCTTAATTTCTCTCTGGCTATTGTCCTTGACCTACCATGTGGCATTTCTGATGGTCTCAGGAAGAAAAAAATCGATCTATCAATCAATGGACATCCCTATAGAAGGCAATGGAAAAACTGAAATCAACTTACTTTGGCCAAAAATCCACAGCTAGAAAAGCAGAGACATGAATGTTCACTCCCTGGGGGACCCAGATAATCTGTGTGGGAGTCAGGAAGCAGAGGAATGTCAGGCATTGCAATCAGTTCCCAGGGCAGCCTATGACACTGATCCCTCCTCTTGTCCTAGTTAGCTCCGCAAATGGTTTCGCCTGGTCACCACTTACTGTGTGACCTTCAGAAAATATCTTAACTTCTCTGTGCCTCAGCAGAGTTTTCTCTTCTGTAAAGCATGGATGATAGTCTCAATTTAATAATGTTTCTGTGTAAACCTTACAATGGTTCACATTAGATGTGTAACAGTGCCTGACATAGTTCTGTTAAGGTTAGCTATCAGTGTGGTCCTTGCTTTTAATCTTAGAATTCTTTTGGCCACCTACTCATATCTTTCAGTCTCCCAAGTTCTGCTGGTGCTATTCCTTATTGGTTGCCCACATCATGTCCTTTTTATTTCTTTTGTTGTTGTTGTTTTTTAATGGCTTACCTGTTTATTTTATGCATGTCATAAAATTCACATAAGGCGAACAAGTCATGAATACTGTAGTCATTGCTCATTGTTGGGACACCATTTGACCTTTCTTTCTTTTTCTTTTTTTTAAGATTTATTTACTGTTTGAGAGAGAAAGAGAAAAAGAAGGGGGGAGGGCCCAGAGCAGTCTCCATAGTTGTACATCATTAGTTGTGACATGGTTTCATTCCACACAGGTGGATGTGGGGCCACGGTGGGGGGGAACCAAACCAGGGGCCTCCTGCATGGGAGGTGAGAACCTTTGCCACCATCCTGGTGGTTACCAGTTATGCCGCAGTTCAGCACACAGGTTTGTACGGGCCGGGACTGGGACTTGATTGCCCAGCCTCGCAGTTGCAAGGCAAGCGCTCCACCTGCTGAGCGATCCCAGCATCCCTTCCCTTTCTTTTTTAGCTGGTTAACTGCTACCAGGAGTTTTTTCTGTGACCAAATCCTCCCCTGTTGCCATGTTCTTAAGTGCCCTAGAAATATGTTTATCATATCCTTTGCCATATTTTATTATAATTGTGAGCTCATGTATTTATCCTCCCCTTAGATTATAAGAGCTACAGCATTGATTCTTACGATGCCTGATACTCAGTAACATTGTTGAATGAATGAATAAAATTTATCTGTTAGAACCTTTCAGAAAGAGACTGCGTAGCCGAGAACACCTCACAAGACTTGTGGAGTCTGGATCCATTGCTGATTACAATAACATGTTTCCCAGCCTTAGCCAGTGAGGACAGAGCCATCTGCCTTCGGGCTATTTCTTGAGCCCATCACTCCCCACCCTCCCTCTTTCCTGTTGACTCAAATGATTTTGTGAGATGGTTCTGGGCCAATAAACAATGGACTAGAAAGCAGAAGAGTGAAAAAATGAAACAAGAACAGCGCTTGGAATAATGATAAAGCTCACTCTGAATATTGCTTACGGATAAATTGTTGAGTGTGATATCCCAATGCAATTCCAACGTGTATCCTTGAAGATGCCTTTTTTTTTTTTTTCCTGCTTAAATAAGGCACTCAGGAAAAGTTCCTGCCAGCTGCTAGGGGATGGCGTTCTCAGGTTGTTTTCTACTTTGGGGAGCTCTTTTATTCCATCCCAGTAGCTATCATTTGTCTTTCATGTCGCCTTCTCGGGTTCTACCCACACAGAAATAACTGCTGATCTCTCAGGAAGCCTGGATTCTGCGCAGACCCCAGTACTTTTCGCTTCGTTATGTTGCTGATGAGGCTAACCCCAGGAAGAATGATCTGACTGTTAGATGCCAGGCTCTGAATGAAACCACTCCACTTTTTAGAGGTGCCAGTTGATCTTCCTGTCAAACGAAGTGTTCTTCTAGCATTTTCCTACACCTTGGGTAATCACTGCCATCCCTTCTTTTACTCCCAGGTCAGCAGAGAATATGTGGAGAACAAGCAAACTAACTCCACCCTGTTGTTTTTCAGCCTGAGTGGCTGGTGTCGGAGTATTTTTAGTTTTATTTATAAAGGCAGACATATTTTTTAAAGTTGTTTTTCTTCCCACCTCATCACTCTCCATTTTAAAGTCTTATTAAAAGACAAAGCAAAGGATGTAAACTGCGGGTTATTAAGAATTTAAGAGAGCCTTAGGTTTTCTAATCTCAAATGATCTCTATTGCTTCTTCCTTATAGACTCATTTAGGACAGGGTCACAAAGCCAAGTATGTACAGCGGTGTATGGATCCATGGACCAGAAAGGGACTGTGTTGACGTGGAGAGGTCAAATTCCACTCAAATATGATAGCCTGGCAAAGCTCCAGATGAATTCCCATGGGCATTATTCTCACTTGCACTATTTCTAGATCCTCTATTTTGAAGAAATGCGAAAGTCAAAAATTTTATATGCCAGCTGTTTTAACATTCAAATTCTTGATGTTGATATAAAATTCAAATTTAGAAAAACAATGTGCAGATCGAACAAAAACACTCCTGCAGGCCACCAGTTGAAGAATTTATCGACATCCCTAACATACAAATGTCTTATGAGGCAAAAGTTTATTTTAGGTCAGTGGTCAGCAAACTGCAGCTCGCTGCGGCTCGTGAGCTGCAGTTTGCCGACCACTGTTTTAGGTCATTCATTGAATATATTTAACAAATATTAATTGAGTACCTTTATGTGCTGAGCTGTGTGCTAAGTAAAGGGGACTTCATGATGAATAAGATGGACCCCATGGGCTTGTGGAACTGGGGTCTCTGGCAGACTTTTGGGGCTTGAGGCCTGTTGTGTCAGTTGGTTCACAAATGATAGGCTGAGTTTCCCGTTGGGCCTTGACGCAGACTCATGATAATTTTGAACTTCTTTATGTTACTATTCACCGTAGAATGGTTTTATGCGGTCACACCTTTTTACTCAAATGCCCACCGTATTTGATTACTATCATGCTTCTTAAAGCAATCCATTAATTTAATGCATACCGTACATGTTTAACTTACTCAAGAAATATTTACTGGGTATCTCTGATGAACTAGGCCCTGGGCAAATAAGAGAATTTGGTGATGGGCAAAAGAGAGATTGCGTGTCTCAGAGCGAGCGCCTTCCACGTGGGCTCGAATGCCAAGCGTATGGTACAAGGAGGAGCTGCCACTGAGTCTAAAGCCCTCGCTTGGGAGTAAGGAAGGGCTGCTGATCTTTAGGCTGCAAAGACACCAGGGTACCAGAGCCAACGGAGGTGGCTTACAGGGCAAGGATCCATATTGCGATTGTCATTTTTTCCCTTCCAGTGAAAGCTAAGGTGTTGCCTGTCCCACCCTCGCAATTTGGAGACAAGCAGGTGTGGCAGGTGACATCCCACTTCCAGAGAGAGCGCAGGAACCTTCAGGAGGGGAAAGAGATGCTCTTCTGTTCTTACAGGTCCCAGGTCGGCTGACCAGAGGTCCCGTTTTAAACGGGGCAGAAAACAACAGCGCTGTCCTGTTTCAGACGGTACAGAGGGTCAGCCTAGTCTCACTGGTCTAAATTCAGGGTGTCAGCAGGCTGAGCAGAGGTCCCGTTTGAAATGGGACGGTGCCATTGTTTTCTGTCCCGTTTAAAACGGGACCTCTGGTCAACCAAGGCCCAGAACTATCCCTAAGGTAGCATGTCCGTGACTCTATTGTAATCGCTGTCTTTCCTGATGACTCTAGGCTTTGTGGAGCGGTGACCATTTCTACCTTGTTCGCCCCCAGCACCAGGGCCAGAGGAGTGTGTCTGGCACGGAACAGGTGCACAGTTAATGTTGTTGAAAGAGAAAGAAGACTTCCTCTGGGGCCACATTTCAGAGGAGAATGGTGGTGGGAAGCAAAGGGTGGGCAGATTCCCACACGAGTGAGGTGGGAAGGATCGGGGAGGAAGGAAGAGTCAGTGGGGAGGAGGTGTCCTGTCCGAGTGTCATCCTGGATGGCGACAAGGCAGATGGAAAGCAGACCATAGCGTTGGCTGAGCATTCTGTAAGAGATTCTCTTCGTAAAGTTGGGTGTAAGGCAAGGGGTCCTGTGGTGAGTTTCTCAGCGGAAGATGAGTTACCACCAATAAGGCAGGTTAAAGGAATGGATTGTTCTAAATTAGATAAAACTCACGTTGTTAAGCACAGATGTTACCAGAAGCATCCAAGGTCACTGTGTGTCAATGTGAACATTGGAAAGCGCTCAGTTGAGGCACACACTCGCCTTTTTCTCATTCTGCATTATCTAAGTTTGCATGTCAAGTCCCTTGCTTTGCAGCCGTGAGTCATGTGAGCTGCTGTTAGAAGGTCAGTGTATAATGACACAGTGTCTTGCATGATGACATTTTTCATGATGTATTTTTCTATCCAAGATTTCTGAAAATCAATCTCCAAGTTTTTAAGCATTTCTTTTAGAGCTGAGGCTGAGCAGCTGGAAGTTAGAATTTGCCATCAAGCTATTCACCCTTTCCTAACCTATAAATGTTTGAAGAGGAAAATCAAAACAGGCCGGCATAAAATAATTTAGTAACCCACAGAATTTGTTTCATCATGCTAATCACG
Source organism: Craseonycteris thonglongyai (assembly GCA_004027555.1). Taxonomy (NCBI): domain Eukaryota; kingdom Metazoa; phylum Chordata; class Mammalia; order Chiroptera; family Craseonycteridae; genus Craseonycteris; species Craseonycteris thonglongyai. Next base: position 39,080 of record PVKE010008790.1, on the reverse strand, counting down.
GTGCATTGGTGTACTGGCAGATGAAAATAAATTGGTGGAGAAGATTGCATAGAATACACTGCAACAATTAACCCTCGAAATTATCGTGTGAAATGATTTTAGCATGCTACTGAAAATAGCAGGCTCAACCAATTGTCTTAACTAGTGGTGATTAAAAAGCTCATTACGTTCTGGTATTTATTTTACATTATCCCATGTCAATTTGGTCATTTTGTATAATATTTTAATTATAGAAGTTCTTCCTTGTAAAAGGTTGGGCCACAATATTACAATTGTATTTTATTGTTTTACTCAGTTATTTGCCAAAATATTTATAATAGAAAGCTACCAGGCGTGTTACATGTCACATATGTTAAGGTGAAATTCTCAGAGACATAAAATAACACAATACATTGTTTTTTTGAGTTGTGAGATGATTCATGAATTATCAGATTTTATCTCATTGAATTTGTTTCTAGACTTCCATATAAGGTACGTAAGTCTAGGAACTTCCATAATATGTACCTTATATAGTAGTATTATATTAGGTACATAATATTAGGTACATAGTACCGGTTATTAGTAACCATATTAGGTGCATAATATGCCCCTTATATTAGTTACAATGGGATTATTATTCATTTTATTTTGGAGGTCAAATGTATTGAAATTGTAAATATTTTGTCTAAGAGTATTGCAGACTTTGTTTCATCCTGTATAACTTCCCAAAGTGGAAAATAATCATTTTCCTAGAGGCTTGGCGATATGGGAGGAACAGAATTGTGGTCAGTAAAGGTAGACAGAACAAACACTGCTCAAATTCTAAACTTTGCAATAAGAAGCTGCTTCCTAATAGAGGGATTCTTGTGATCCTATCTGCCATGATGTCTCTGAGGAGAAATGCTGTAGGAGCTATTTTATTTTTATCAATGTTATCATTCACTCAGCTATTTCTACCTATTTAAAATACAGCTAGCTATCACCTGCTCAAATAAGTTTCTCCTGATTTCTCCCAGATCTGAGTTAGGTACTTCTTCTTTTACATACTTATAGGAAGAACCCTCTTTCCATCTATCCCAAGAGTTAATACACTATACTTCAGATGTCTAGGGCATTGTGTCTCCCACAATAGCATAAATATCTTAGGCCAAGAATCATGAATTCTTCAGATCTGAAAGACCTAACGTGGGGCTTAGCACAAAGTAGGTTGTCTATCAAAAGGTGGACCCTCCACCACTCAAAGAAGCAGTAAGTATTTTCTCTAACAGTTTTTAAAAGTGGCACCTGTGCTATTGTTCATAAGATTTGTCTCTTTATTTTGCTCACTTAAAAAAATAATTATACAGTTACTAGAAAAAGTAAGAGGATCTCCAACGTATTTTGCAGATATCATTCTTAACATTGAATTTCTCTTAAATTCACATGATTAATAAGTGGGGATCAGACAATGTAAGAAATTCAGGGAATAGATTCATAGACTATTAAATATTATGCACTATAAATTGTCCTAAAGAGAGGGAGAAGCAACAATGGACCAGTAGACCCCGACCCTGACTTTGTGAAGTTTAAAATCATTCCAAGGAAGCTATCATGTGTGACAAGGGCTAGTATACTGCTCAGCTGCTGTTGCAATGTTGCTGCATAACACCAAAACGGAGTGATTGAGAAGAGCAATATTTATTTTTTGCTTCATGGACTGTGGTCGGCGAGGGCAGTTCTGCATGTCAGCTAGGCTTGGCTCCAGGCCACTAGTAGGGTCTACTGGGCCTCATTTTTCTCAAAAAGAACACTTTGGGTCATATTGTTCTCATAGCAAATTGCCAGAAGGGAAGGGAAAAGTGGAAGCTCATTCTGCCTCTTGAGACTTCAGCTCAGAACAGACACATCCTCACTTCAGCCCACTCTCCATTGGCCAAAGGATGTCACATGGTCATGTCCAACCTCAGTGGGTGGTAAAATATCCCCTGTTTACTGTAGCAGAGATAGGGCAAAGTAAGAGGCCATACAGCATGGAATTGTGATTCTAATCTAGGAGGGCATGAAGTGTGGACACTGATTCGAGGTACTAAGGGGAGGCAGGAAAGGCACAGAACTGTGCTTCCTCTCTGCAACAACTTTATGTCAATCATGAAAAAAACATGCATCATTATTTTATAACAAATGTAATTTGGGGGTGGCCAGGATAGTTTAGCAAGTTGAGCAGTTGCCTTGCAACCACAATATCCGGGGATCAAATCCCAGCCCCGGCCCCTGCAAACCCATATGCTGAACTGTGGTGCAACTGGTAACTGCTGGGATGGCGGCGAAGGTTCTCGCCTCCCATACAGGAGGCCCTGGTTCATTTCCTGCCCCGTGTGGCCCCACACCCACCTGTGTGGAATGAAACTGTCGCAACTAATGACATACAACTATGGAGGCTGTTCTGGGCTCTCCCCCACTTCTCTCTCTCTCTCTCACCTTCTCTCAAATAATAAAATAAGTCTTAAAAAGATAACAGATGCCATTTTATTTCTATTATAGAGATGGGAAACTTGGGTAAGGTAAAGATTATAGTGTATGTAGGTAAAATTTCCTCTTAAATCAATGATCTTTATACACTAAAATAAGCAAAAACAAAAAACAAACAAACAAACAAACAATCCAGTAAAATCATAGCCAGACCTGGAGGAAACACACAGGCACTCCCTAGGGCATCTGGAATGTTACCTGTTCATTTGCATTTTCTACCTGCCTCCCTCCAGTGAGAGAGCTGTGGCTCCCACATGTAGGGGAGATTTGAATCTATGTCCTTGTCCTCCCCAAAGAGCACACAGCCAGGCAAGCTGGGCTTGCTGCTAATTATTTTCTAATATTTGATCAGATGTTTTCTTTATGTGACTATGTCATTGACCTTGAAAATAGGTCAGTGAAACCAGCAGCCCTCTCGTTTGTAATTTTTTTTCTTGCTTTGAACTTTAGCTAGGATTTAGTCTTTAACTACAAATCACACAAGCTATGTGAAGAGACATGTATAAAGAACAGGTGTGGGTATAAATGTGAAAGTGAGTAGAGATTTATGTGGCTTGCTTTTGATTTTATTATCAACTCCCAATTTAGGCAGAAAATTTATGGGCAGGTTATACCCCAATACCATTAAAAAAATAATAGTACAATGTTAGTTAAACTGTCTTTTCTAATAATCATAACAATAAGGGTAATAATAACAATAATTAGCTATATGGATAGGTTACAGTTTTGGGTTGCAAACAAAAGAAAATAACCCTGGTTAATGTAAGCAAAAGGGAATGTATTGGAAGGCTGTCGGGAACTTCTAGGATTGATAGGAATAGGAGAACAGAGCTTAAAGGAGACTAGAAGAAAGAGAAATCACTATAAGGGTCTTATACAGGAAGAGATTTGCCTAGGGGCCATCGCTAGACTGAATGAATATCATCTTTTTTCAGTCTCATTGATTCTGCTCATGTTTCAGATTCCAGGGAAGAAGTATCTGTTTGGCTTAGTGTGAGTCACTTGGCTGGTTATATGAGGGACACGTGATGAGCAGTCCCACCAAGTACATCTAAAGGGAATAAGTCCTTCCCTCTAGGACATCAGGATGCTAGTAGATGGGGAATGGGCAAATGCAAAACACGAAGCATCCATTATCTTAACATGGTAAATCCATACCAACTCTGAGTACTGTACATAATTTATACATAATTTTCACAAGATCTGCAAATGGGTGGTATTATTCCTTCCATATAGACGACTAACAGCAACAGTGATAATGTACGCAGTGACTTGACCATTTCCTACATGCCAGGCTTACATATATGACATGCTTTGCATATAAGAAAAAGGAGCTTCAGGAAACTTCAATTTTGCCACCCAATTATTAAAATAGCTGTTGTCTGACTGACTTTAAGGTCTGCTTTGAAGCACTGTCATGTGTTGAGGAAGCTAATGATCAGATTAACTTTCCCAAGGCCAAAAGGCCAATACGTGGCAGAGTGACTCTTATTATAAAGCTTTTCTCATATGTTCGAGTGTTCTCTGCCCATCAGATGACCAGTGAATGTAAACTGTTATGTCAGTGATTCTGCTGACACTAACAAAGCATTCTACCCCAAGAAGCTCTCTGTCCCTCTCCTACACCAAACCCATTCCTGCCTCTGCTCATTCACCTAGTACCTGGAACATTCTGTCCCAGATCCTTCTATGACTGGCTCTTTCTCAGCCTTTATGACTTTCTTAAACATGAATTTCTCCTTTTCTCCTTTAGAAGATCCATTTCCCCATTTTCTGGAACTGCCTCCACGTGCTCTTTAGCACATCCTCCTGTTACAGACCTTATTCCTACCACAATGGTCTTGCCAGGGTGACATTTCTCTCCCCGTGTTGACTTGCTTAACTGTATTTTCTCCATTGCTTAGAGCAGGGCTTAGCACGTAGAGGATGCTTAATAAATGTGGGTCAACTGACATTCAAGGTATAGAAATACACAGAAGGGTAACTCATCCAGACTTGGTGGTCAGGAATGGCTTCCTAGAGGATGCCACATGTAAACTTTGCCATTCAGGTTGAGTAGAGATGAGCAAGGCTGGGAAGGGAGTTTTCCATACAGAAGATTATTTGCATGGGACATGGGTGAAGGAAGGAAGAGCACATTGAGCACTCAAGGGCTGGAGCAATTCAGTGTGAGGGAGTGGGAGCAGTAGGGCATGAGACGTCACCAAGTGCAGTCATTAGCTGTCCTGTAGGTCATGGTGAGGAATGCAGCTCAGCTCCAGTCATGCTGCCATTGTTGGTCCAGGGGCATGTACCCGTGCAAACACTGATGGGCCTCAGCCTCACTCATCAACCCCCATGCAGACCAAGAAGGCACCTGGACCTCAGCAACCATCATTTCTGTCTCCCCCTGAATGAAGTGAAGAAGTGAAGTTTGGTGCTAACCCACATCACAGGATGTGCAGAAGAGAGGCACTTGGGCAAAGAATCAAGTTCAACAAAGCCTAAAACACAATAGCAGTTTCTTTCCCCTTTAATTCCTTTAGTCCTAATTTACATCTTGAAACTACCCAGGAAGAGAGAAGACATGAATAGGAGGGATGGTGAAACTTCAGTGTTGACTTTTAAAACAATGCATATTCAGGTGACTCATGGTGGAGTGTCTGTCATAGTAGGGGAGGGTGATGGAGTACAGTTTGGATTTTTAATTTTATGGATCTTTCTTAAGAAATGCAATATGTTGATAACCAAGGAGAGAACTTCCCAAGTTCATCCAAAATGTTGGCACTTGAATATCACAAACCACATGGAAATAAAATATTTGAAACTCAAAGGATTGGATATTTCAGACCTTTTCTCTTTTTGATCTTTCCCAACCACCCTTCATAAGGATTTCTTTTCTGATTAAGGAACTTTGGGCTTTGTTTTATTTTATTTTTTCCCCTCTTATTCCAAGTTTCTAGAATCTCAGAAATTATGACCCTTTCGAACTATGAATCTTTTCTCTTATGAGATCGAGACAATGTGTTGAAGTAGGAAGGGGATAAATAATAGTAGTAATAGTAATAGCCAGAAACTAGACTCTTTTTTCCAGCTTGCATGTGAAATAAACAAGGCACAGGAAGGTGCAATAAGTTGCGTAATAACACCAGCAAAACCTAAGTGTTAGGACAGGACTAGGTCCCAGGCAGCATGAACACCACACCCTGTGCCCTTGGCCTGAAGGTGGCTCCCAGGAAGTGAAGCACACAGACCTCATTCAACTCCTGGCTTCACTTCTGCTGTGCTGTGTGCATTCTAAAGGGGGCTTTTGTTCTTCTGTGTCCCTGTCTCCTCACCTACAAAGCGAGGACAGCAGTGGGGATCATGATCACAGGGTTCTTGACTGCCTATCTGCCAAGTGCCTTAGCCTTGTTTCCGACACACTGTGAGAACTCTCTTTAGCTTGGCTGCTATTTATCACGTTATCATTTTCTGTTCTGAGGAGGAAACCACGACAGGGCTGAGGCCAGTGACCTGTCCAAAGTCACATGGCTGCCAGGCACATCTCAGACCCTCAATCCTTACTACCCTTTCCACCACCTCCACCTTGTTTCACTTCTGGGACCATAAGGGATGGGGAGGCTGGACTGATGAACACTGTGCACATCAGCTAAAAGGTGTCTACTGTGCTCTTAAGTCTTTGTTGCGAGGCTGAGACTGCTCAGTAAAGATTCTGGTAGAATTGGAATTCTACCAGAACCCTCTGGAGAGGCCACTAGATTTGCTCCACATGGCTATTGACACAATTTCATTTTGCCTTTTGCTTATCAGAGAATCTGAGGAGTGAGTGGCATCATAGAAAGGAAACCTTATAATCCCTGCCTTGGTTCGAATTCCATCTCGGCTCCTTCTGAGCATAACCTTAGGTCACTCTTTAACTCTTCTGTGATTTAGGCTTCTCAGAAGTGAAAGAGATGCTAGTAAGAACCTCTCTTTCACAGGACCGTTCTGAGTAACAAATGAGTTTATATATAAAATACACAATGCAAAATGAGACCAGTTTATATTGTTCAGGATACGCTGTGATTTGCTCACTCCTTTGTCCCTTAACTTGTGTTAGCTGATGAGGACATTTAATCTTATTTATTCAGCAGGGGGCTTTAACTTTCTTTATGAAGTCATTAGCTGAACTTTTTTTGTATTCAAACTGGCCCAGGTGCTGTCAGGTGATTGCTTACAATCCAGGGAGATTTTGTTTTCACATCCGGCCCTCCAACTTTGTGTATTTACCAGGAGACACTGGTGAGAGGTTCCACGAGCTTCTTGCCCTACAGCCTAGCTTCTGTCCAGCCTCTCCTCCCTCCCTCCAAATCAAGATCATTTTCGAAGATGTGGCTGAATATGAACACACCAAAACGAACGCGGTGTTGCCCTTAAACCCACTGGTCATTTCCAGCAGGAAAACAAGTGGTGATTGTTTCTCGGGTCAGAGCATGGTTGCGTATAAGAGAAATGTACATACATTTTGTTTCTAAGGTGTTTGCAACTTCTCAGGACAAGGATATCTTCTGACATGGCAACCAGGTGTACTTAACACTGAATGTAAAGAGCGTGTATGTTTTGAGTTACCTCACGGGTAGTCTTTATGGAGTTTGGAATTTCCAAAAGCAAAATTAGGAGTTGACTACCCATTAGGATTGCCAGGTAAAATATGCAATATGCAATATTTGAGACATATTTACACTAAACTATACACATTTTTAAACCTGCACTTCAGATTGAACTGGCTGTTTTATATTTGGATTGGTAAGTCTGGCAGCCCTATCACTCAGGTGTTCTAAGTGGAGACAGCACCAGCCACCTTGGGAACAGAGTGCATCATGGGACTTCTAGCCTGTCAGTCATTTCTTTATATTCCTTCCCAAAGAGAAGAGAAATGAGCAATAAAAGGCTAAAATTTTTCTTTGGAGTAATGAGTATTTTAAAGCTATAAATCTATCTTTGGGCTTTTCTGCCTTATTTCTCTTTTCTATAGTTTTTATTTTTAGAAGTTGGCGTTACTGCCTTATTTCTCTCGCAATTCTTAGTGTAGTTTCTTTATACTTCTAGCTGTTCTATATACTTCTCCATCTCAAAATATTCTCCACGGGAACATATCTCTATTTGCATAATGGATGTTGATACAAGGCCATCATATACCTAATTACATAATAAAAGTCAGTGGAAACTGGTATTGATATATAGAACTTAGTGTATAGGCAAACTCACAGAAGTACATCTTATTCCCATGCACTGAAAAAAAATACTTTTTACTTGATAATATCGCCAGACAGTGAAGTTTGTGCCAGGATTTATTACGCAATTAGTTAGTTATGTTCCTTATCATGTTGTGTTGGTTTGATTTTTGCAGCCAGGATCGAAAAGATTGGTGGAATCTTTTATTTCAAATGTGTACACTTTATTACAAAGTCATGAGAAAACAGTAGGAGGTAGTTTTTGGCTTTATATTAGAAGGAACTAGCTCACAATAAGGTGAAGAATGTACAGTCCCTAAAGATGCCATCATCTCCTGCCCTTGACCTCTGTGTGTGCTGCTTCTCTGTCCAGACTACAGTTCCTCTGCCTCTTATTTGAACAAATAAATAAAAAAGTTGTTTAACAATATACAGGCCTACGTCTTAAAATAGGAAACTCAATTCCTGTGGAGGCTGAAGGAGAAGCTGGCTGATCTTCCATCAGAAATAGCCGGGAAGAGATTCTGTCGTTGATTGTAACTTTTCCTTGGTTTTCATTAGAAGCACTTTTATTGCCAAGACTATAGGAATTCTGTCTTCTGTTAACCACTATTGACTGAACGTTTGTGTTGCCCCTGAATTCGTATGTTGAAAACTAACCCCCAGCATGATGGTATTTGTAGGTGAGAGGCCTATGGCAGATGATTAGGTCATGAGAGTGGAGCCTCATGAATGGGATCAGTGCCCTTATAAAAGAGATAGAAGAATGGGGAAGCTGGGATGGCTCAGCAGGTTAAGCACTCGCCTTGTAGCCCCACAGTCTGAGGATCGAATCCCGGCCCCAGCCATGCTGACCCATATGCTGAACTGGGGTGTGGCCCCAATTCAGGTCTTGGTGAAGCTAGCGTCCCATGTGGGAGCCCTCAGCCCAGTTCCCGCCCTGCACACCGCCTCCCCCCACCTTTGTGTAATGAAACTATATTGAAAACTAATGACATACAACTATGGAGATTGCTTTGGGCCCTCCCCTTTCTCTCTCTCTCTCTCTCTCTCTGTCTCTGTCTCTGTCTCTGTCTCTTTATCAAAAAAAATAAAATAAGTCTTTAAAAAAATAAATAAAAGAGATAAGAGAAAGCTCCCTGGCCCCCTCCACCAAATGAGGACACAGTGAGAATGAAGATGGTTTTCTATGAACCAGGAAGGGGGCTCTCCCCAGACACTGAATCTTCCAGTGCCTTGTTCTTGGACTCTCTGAGTACCAGAACTGAAGAAATAAGCTACCCATTCTATATGGTATTGTTATAGCAGCCCAAATGGACCAAACAATAACTTGTTCATGATGAGATCACTAAGACTCCTGTGACATGGAGAATAAATCATTGTCTGGGAATGAAAATAAAAGAAAATAATATCTGCACTTATATAGATTAAAAACTTTCTTTGTATAGCACAGAAAAATACACTAATAAATAAGTATAAGTAAATAAGTGAAAAGAAAAATGACAAACCAGGAAGAAACATTTACAATATGAATTGTAAACAAATTTTGTTTATTTACAAGGAACCTGCAGAAAAGAATAAGAAAAAAGTTAACAAGCCAATAAAATAAAGGTCAAAGGATATGAAAAGACAGTTCAGAAAGGAATGCAAATAGCCAATACACATATGAAAAGATGCTTCACCTCATCTCAATTAAAGAAATGCAAATCAAATACAACAGGAGAAATCTATCAGATTTCAAAAGTGCCAGAAAGTTTGATAATAAATGGGGCCTGTGAGGTGTATGGGAAGCATTATCTGCTTTAGGAGCATATGAGAGTTCAAATGGTGACGTAATTTTTGAGGATAATTTGTCAATACCTATCAAAATGATATTACTCATATTTTTTTGATCCAATAAGTCTACCCCCAGGTAGACTTGTGCCCATTGTGTCAAGACATATATTCCGGAATGTTTGAAGTATTATTTGTAAGTACAAAAAAATAAAAACAAAACTGAAAATGAGCAGTCACCAGGAAAGAGGGTAAATAAAAAGAAACGATTTGTGCACGTCAGTTGGATTAAATCAATAAATATTGGAGTATGTCTGCATGTGCTTATGTGGAAAACTTTCCAAGATATAGTATTAACAGAAAAGCATGCACAACATAGAATGGTGCATAAATTATAATCCGCTGTGTTTAAATATAAAGAAAAAATACGCACACACAAAGGGTAATTTTTTTCAACTAATACTTACTGAATGCCTACAGTGTTTCAAGTACTTAAGTACTACATAGGTGCTGGCAAGGTAAAGGTGAACAAACTTCTATCACATCATTTTGTTCTAAAATTGCTTTACGTTTTTTAAAACTGCCCAAGTGGAACCCACTTATGTAGTAGTATTTCTTGTTTTCGGTCTGTCTTCGCCTGGTGGAGTGTCAACTAGGTAAGAGCGAGAACTTGGTCTGTCTTGCCCACCTAAACACTGGGTGGGGATCGAGAAAGCCCCCTGTGCATCAGGGATGGGCATGAACACAGAGCCAAATCCCACCCCATGGGCATCAGGCAGAGGGAAGGCAAGAGCTGCGAGCCTAAGGCAGGAACACAGGTGGTGGATTGGAGAGGCACAGGGAGGCCTGTGGGCATGGAGGAGGGGAAGCAAAGAAGTCACAGGTAGGAAGGACAAGGAGGCGGTGGGGGTAGAGTGGGCTCTGTGGCCATGAGTTGCAGGCATCCCTTAGGTTTAGTAGAGTCGTAGAAGGGTTGTAAGCAGAGCAGGGACTTGACCTGCTTTATGTTTCTAACCTCCTTCCAGCGGCTGGATGAAGGATGCGGTGGAGGAGATGGGAGGGGCCACAGGAAGTGCAGTCACAGGCCGCTGCTATGGTCCAGGGACGATGCTGGAGGGCCCAGGAGAGCAGCCCGGAGGATGCAACTGCTTAGCTGCCTTAGAAACCTAGATAGGGGACCAGACCATCAGTCCCGGCCAAGGACACTGCCGAGCTCCAGCCTTGAGGGGCAAAGCATCCTGGTGCTGCAAGGAGGAACTTCTCCACAGCCGGAGAGATGGGCATAAAGAGCAGGTCACCCCAGGTCACAGGTGAAGGCCACCGGTAGAGCTGTCAGTCGTGTATACAGTTTATGCTCCACGGATAATTTGTGATATTTGAAAGTCATACATTTGGGGGCATTTGTGAATAAACCAGTAGATATGGAGAGGGTATAGCTCTTCCGGGGAGACACATGGTGTGGTGAATTTAGTAATGACCACATTTCTAAATAACTTGTCCTTCAGTGTTATCCAAGACAGACACATAGTGCGTGGCTGTCCTTAAAGCTCGTCCTGTGCTTGGTCACTGTGATGTCCTTGCGGACTCTAAGCTTCCATTTCCATGCTCCTTCCCCTCCCTAAGTGGCTCACCTGGTCTGCGGACTAAAGAGGTGAGCTGCACATATGACTCATAGTAGAATGACCGGATGACTTTTCTATCTTAAATACATATCCCCCGGCACCTCCCAGACATACGTAGTCAGCAGCCATATGGGTGGACCCTGGCGGCCTGTCATTTTTAAAGCTGCAGTGCCTTCAATGCAGACACCTGGCAATGCGGGGACCACCCTTGGCAGCATGGTGGCCGCAGTAACGTAGACACTTCCTGCAATGAGCTTGATGGCTTCTCTAAAAAAAAGCCTTTTCACGATCACAGAGTGTTCAGCATGACACCCGGATGTGCAGAACCAGGTGGTACCTCCTCTCCCATGACCCACTTACAGTAGCGAGAATGAGGGTCTGTTGTCGTTCTGCTGGGTTCAGGTGGCTTCAGGCCACTGTGACCTGCTCAGGTCTTCTGCAGCCGGGGACTAACAGTATCCCAGGTTTCTAAAGGGCCAAAGCCTGGCCGTGGGGAGACTACCCATTCTGATTCTCGGGGCTGACATTTCTTTTTCTCATACATTCATTTCTTCCCCAAAGTGGCTTGGTTGTAAGTGGCAACCTTGGTTATTTATGTTTCATTTTGTCCAGCGGAGTAATCATTAGCTGAGTACTGAGAAGCTGGCAGCTTTTGCAGTTTGAACTGCTCTGGATGGAAGGATAACTCACATCTAAGCCCTACTGCCTGGACCCGTTCTTCATCAGGATGCTCACTGCCCCGTGAGGATGTTGGTGCAAACAGTTCTTACTTTGCCTCTCAGGGCTGAAAAGGTTCAGCGTCACTATTTTAAGGAGCCACACCTCCTGAGTTCCCCTCAGCCATTCAGAAGGGCCAGTCCCTTTGCCTGACCTCTCTTGTGTGTGGCTTGCCAGCTAAGAGCAGTTTTTGCATTTTAGATGCATGGGGGGGAAATTAAAAGAAGAGTAATATTTCATGATACGTGGAAGTTACACGACACTCCAAGTTCGGATCCATAAAGTTGTATTAGCACACCGCCATGCCTGCTCATCATGTGCGGTCTGTCGCTGCTTTCCCTTCGTAAGGGCAGATCAGAGCAGTCGTCACAAAGATCTCAGGGTCCACGCGTCCTAAAATATCTGCTGCTTGGCTCTTTATAGAATGTTTGCTTATCCCTGGTTTCATCCATTCTGATTAGATGGTGCTCATATTAAAAACTATTCAGATATATTTTAAAGCGCTGAGAATTTTTAGGATAATATTTTTGCAGCGTTTAGAAGACGTTTTATTCTTTTCCAGGCGTTGCTAACTTTCTCTTGCTAACGCTGATCACCTTTCACAGTGTGTCTCTAGCTCTGTGACAACTCTGACTGCAGAGGGCTCGGACGGGGAACACTGTGGATGCTGAGGCTGAGAGCCACTGGGCCAGGATGCATCCAGGCCACCAGGAAAAGCGATGCAGCAATTCCCCTTAATACATTTTTTTTTGTGCTTTCTGCCGAGGCATCTGTGCTCATGCGGATACTAACCCAGGCCAGGTACAGTTATATCAGGTGGCCTAATATACCAGCCTTTCCTCTCCCTCTCCAGGAAGCAAACTGGGAGACACATTTATAGGGATAACCTCAAGCCCACATCAATATTTACACAAAATACATCGTTCAAACGCTCCGCCGTGTAAGTTGCCTGTTGCTGGGCCTCTTGCTTGCTCCCATCACGCCCGGGAATCTGGGCAAAAGTGGAAAACCATCGCTCCAGTGGGGACGGCTTCTGGGGGCCGCTTTGAGTTTCTTCTGCCTCGAAGCTGCAGAGCTCAGCTGAATGCCCACGCTGCGAGGCAAGATTCTTTAGCCCAGATTTTGTCCTCCCATTTGGGATAACTTAACTGGCAGGAATTTAATGGATTCCCGACCCTGATAGTTGCTTGTGAAAATAGCGTTTTACAAACACATTGCTATATTTACTTGCACGTTCACACTTTCCTCGGATTTCGAGAAGAAGCAGGGAAGGGCCTTTCGCTGCATCTTCCACCCCCTTCTCTCCACACTCCTCTCCTCACTGTTTTAAGAACACTGACTGATCCCAGCTGGTGGTAGAACATGTGACTGAGAGAGTACTCATTGCACAAAAGTCTCATTGTAGTTCATGTTTATTTTAAAGAAGGGTGTGTCTGTAAGAAAGCACAATACTCAATTAGGCATCTGAGTTCCCCACATCTGGGGACGATCTGCCAAGCTTTGGCTCATGTACAGCCTCCTGCAAGGCCTTGTTCCCTCCGAGCCTTCCCCAGTCTCAGCAGCACACCTGGACTGAAACTCACGGTGGGGTGTGTGCTTCAGGCTCTGGCCTGAAGACCAAGGCTGGATGCAAGCCGGTTGCATCTTTATTTATCTCAGAGATTCTAACTGCCTATGGCTTAGATCTTTAGCTTTATTCTCTCTGTGCCAGTTTATACATGCCTGATGCATATGTACAAAGAGCCTATTTTCCGGAGTTGATGTGGGGATTTAAAGTGCTGATATAGCCAATAGGACAATGTCAGGTATACAATCAACATTTAACGAACACTAGAGAGTTATGATGATAACTCTTATTTTTATCGGTGCAGGATATTTGTGGGGCTTTGTTTTTGTTTTTGTTTTGTTTGGCAGCAGTGTGGTTGGGGAAACAAAAACTCCCTGTGCAGTAATGTCTGTACTTTCCTTTTAAGCCTTCCCGACTCCCCATTACTATTGTTTGTGTTACTATTATTTTGTCAGTTGTTAGGCATGAGCTTTGATTATGTCATAGTCTCCTCTAATGTGGATTTATAACTTGAGGTTCAAGGAACCCTAAGAGGGGACTTTGGGGGCCTGTCCTGTCAGTGCCCTGAAAACACATAAAACAAATTTTTGAATGTGTTTCTGTTTGTACATTTTTCTGATGAGAGGATATATAGATTTTCACTGAAGTCCAAACGAATGCAGTCTACAAAAAGTGTAAGAATCATTGCTCTACAGAGCGCATACTCTAGAGCGCAAGGGCACAGCCCTACTGGAATATTCTAGGGCTAAAAAAGTTGCATTCTTCTTGCTAGAGTTTCTTAGGTACCCAAATTTGTGAGGCGTACGTATACAGGTTTTTGATTCTCTCTCTCAGGGGCTCCCTGCCATCTTATTACATGGTACCCTCGCGGCCAGTGTCTTACATGAGACAGAGGGCACTGAATCTCATTTTATTCGCTTGCTTTTTATGAGAATTACAGAAGGCCTGGTCTAGATAATTACCTAATTCTCGCTCTGAAAGTAAGTGGGACTTAGAGGGGGGAGGGAGGAAACTTGGGGAGTAAATACTTCTATACTATTATGTACCCCCTGGAAGACAGGATTAATGCAAATGCTTCCAGCAAGCAGCACAAGGCCTTGGGTTCCTGTAGCTGAGGTCAGCCCACCGCTGTGCATGTCCACGTGTGGTGACTATACAGATCCACGGAGAATGCAGAGGTGAATCTGGCATAGCCACTAATTTAGCGCTGGGGTTAAGTTGGACCAGGAAGCATGGCGGCAACTCACCAAGACAAATCATTGTCCCTGCACTTCTTCCTGGCTGTGTCCTCACTAGGTTGGCCTAACTAGACTGATGGGGATGGTGGAAAATTCCAAACTGAAGTAGTTCTTTTTCTCTTCTTCCCTCTGCAGTGGTGAGATTTATCAAAAAAGAGAGAGAGAGAGAAAAAAAAAAAGTATTCTTTCTTTCCACAGCAAGAAAGAAAAAATTAAAGTTGTATGACTGTTGTAAATATTACATGCTCAGGGCATTGATACCTGTATATCTCCATGTTCCACGGCTAGGTTGGCAGTAACCCTTTTTCTACTGCGGTTGGATTTTAGATGTGCTATATCCCTAAGGACAAGCTTACAGCTAAGTTTTCGTGTGTGTGTGTGTATGTGTGTATGTTAACAAGAGACTTGATAAGAAGATATCAACTCTGTTTATTTTGAAGGTCTCAGCAATTAATAGAAGATTGCTTGCTGCTTTATATCCTCCAGGCATGTTTCAGTGTATTTACATTTAAATTCTACTTCATCAAATTATGGTGCATATAACTATATAAGTGTATATACACCTATATGTTTCGATGTTTTGTTACTCGTATAATGCTTCTCTTCATATGGGATTTCTTCCTCCAAGTATATGTTTCTGTTTCTCATGATGGAGCCAATGGTGCAACTTTCATGTTATATTTATGATACTGCAATACTGTGATTCTCAGTTAACAGGAATATCAAAGAGGAAAAGCCGAGAACCAATTTTATGTAACCACAAAGAGTGTTGGTAATTAGGAGGCAGAGGATGAATGTAAATAAAATTCAGGACAGGAAGCAACATTTTGAAAGATTATTGATTTAAGCAAAGAGGGGTTCCCTGACAGAAGCAATGAAAACCTGTGCGTGTCAGACAACTAAACTGCCTTTGATGATCATTCTCCCAAACATTTCATCTTGAGATGGAAAAATGGTAGAACCGAAATTAGAAAAGGTGGCTCTGCCTTCATTTCCTAAAGCGAAGTTCTGAAACAAAACCTGTCAAAGCCAGTCGGCCAAGTTGAGATGGCTCTTAGACATGCAAGCCAGAGTTTTTACTCTTGAAATGAGGCATGCGTTGTTCCTCCATGTAAGAAACAGTGGTGTTTATTCTTATAGTCCTGATTTCTTCTCCTTTCTGTCCTGTGGTTAACAGGTCTCCACCTGATGGACAGTGTCCTATGAATGCCTGCAATAGCACATACCACCCTTATTCACGGAATAGCCTGTTTTCCTTCAGGGCAGAGAACTTACAGTTATTGTGAAAATTTGCATTTGCAAAGCTGCTCTGTGTCTTATTTCTACTTATAGTTTCAGAATCTAGTACAATTCCATTCACATGGTAAGATTTTGTGAGCTATATATTGAAGGGAGGGAGGGAGGGAAGGACAGATAAGTGATACTTTCTCACATGAGCTATTTGTTTAGTGAATGCATGAACCCAGTTCTATCAGACTTATATTCGTTATGTCTAAGGCCTGGGAATACCTCTCTCATGCTTGTCTTCAGGGACCCCCAGTCTATTATACTTCATATGTAACAATAATACAGAGCAGTGTGGCACCATGAGAAAGTTTATGTGAAAGGATAAGGACTGGGGAATGCAAAGGGAAACATTCATGGGCGAAGTAGTGTGTGAGCTAGACATTAAGGAATCAGTAGGAATTTCCCAGCTTTGTTTGCCCTCTGCATACTAGGCAAGTCCAGCCATGAGCAGACACTGATTGAAAACTGAATAGACGTGACAAAGATGCCAAGAATATACAATGGGGAAAGGACAGTCTCTTCAGTAAATGATGTTGGAGAAACTAGACAGCCACATGCAAAATACGAAAACTAACCACTATCCAAAAAAGTTCAACTTAAAATTATTAGAGACTTGAATGTAAGATCTGAAACCATAAAACAGGCAGTAAGTCCCTTGACGCTGGTGTTGGTGATGATGTTTTGGATTTGACACCACAAGCAAAGGACACAAATCAAAAAGTGAACAAACGGGGCTGTATCAAACTAAAAAGCTTCTGGATAGCAAAGAAAATGATCAATAAAACGAAAAGACAACCTACCAAATGGGAGAAGATATTTGCAAATCATATATCAGATAAGGGATTAATATCCAAAATATATAAAGAACTCAACAACTCAATAGCAAAAAAAAAAAAAAAAAAAAATTTACTTAAAAAATGGATCTCGATAAACATTTTTCCAAAGAAGAATGGCCAATAGGCACATGAAAAAGTATTCAACATCACCAATCATCAGGTAATTGCAAATTGAAACCACAATGAAGTATTACCTCACATCTGTTAGAATGGCTGTTATTCACAAGACAAAAAAAATAACAGGTATTGGTGAGGATATGGAGAAAAGGGAACCCTTGTGCACTGTTGATGGGAATATACAGTCACTATGGAAAACAGCTTGATGGTTCCTCAACAATTTAAAACTGGAACTACCATATTATCCAGCTCAGCAGTTTCATTTTTGGGTATTTAACTGAAGAAAATAAAAACGCTAACTCAAAAAGATCCCTGTGCCCCCATGTTCATTGCAGCATTATTTACAATAGCCAAGACATGGAAGCAACCTAAGTGTCCATTAATGGGTGAACGAAAACTCCCAATCCTTTCTTGCAAACTGCTCTGGTATCTCTTCTGGTGCCATCTGGACCCTTTTCGGCAGCTGATTATTCTGTCCTCTGTGGGTTCCACTCTGCATCCCATCTGCGCTCACATCCCACAGCTAACTCTGCTCACTAAAGCCACACGTATCATCTCTGAGCATCAGGGCTGGTGTGGGGATTGCGTGTAGTCGTCCGGTTCTAGTATCTGCACTTATCTTATAACTGGAGAGCTTAAAGGTTAAGAGCACAGATTTTAGCGATGAGGTGAAGTTAGACTTGAATCCTAGCTCTGCTACCAGCAAACTCTTAAGCAACTATGTCCTCATTTAGTGACAGTAATTTTAAAAACGAGAATGCTAGTTCCTCCTCCAAGGGTTAGGCAGGAGAAATGAAATTGTGTCTGCAAAATGCTGAGCAAAGCTCAACAGGCCTGGGTCAACACTTGTCTCCATGCGAGCTGCTGCTGCAAACACTCGGGAACATCCAGGCATGTGCTCATCTTCTGGGCAGTTGGACAGGTCCTCTGTTGCTTGACCCTACAAAGGCTGCAGTGCTGTGACAGTCCTCAGTGCCGTGTCACTCCTCAATGCCTGGGACCTGCCCTCTCTGTGCTGCAGTCTCCATCAGCAGCTGCCTGAATGGGGTGGAATGAGGGATGTCTGAAGCAATACCCACTCTCATCAAAGGATGTTTGTTTGATGGGTCTTTCCTTTGCCTTCCCAAGTTCCCCACATCCAACTCCTGTTGAACTGCTCTTTTCCTGCTGGCTGGAGGCTGCTCATGTATGCAGAGCAGTTGCAAAAGCAGTGTGGCTTCAGGGCCAACAGACTTGAATTCGAATCCCAATCTGCATAGTCTCACATCTTGTAACTTGGAATAATTTATTTAAATCTTTATGCCTCATTAAAAAAAAGTTGACTCTTAAAGTGGTTCTGCAGCTAAAATTTAATATATAAAAATAAATCCAGCCTAGCCCCTGACACTTAGGAGGTGCGGGATAAGCGTGACGCTGTTTCCCAGTACTATGTGTTGACCAGGATAAGGGCCCATTCTCCCCATATTTTGGTTGACAGTAAACATGGTTAAGCCCAGTTCAAAGCCTACTCATGTCTCTATCCTGAAAATTCATGAAATGGTTCCTAGAATCACATATTCCCACATTTTAATGTTTTCCCTGGACTGCTTTTTGATCCAGTCCTAGCTTGGAACCCTGCGTAGAGGGAATATGGAGGAGAGGAGAAGGTCCCAGAAGGAATACGTGCACATTAGTTGGTTGTGGGTAGATCCAGCTCCCAATAGAGTCTGCTCCTGTTTGGTTTCTAAGGAAATCCAGACTAGTTACGCATTCCTTAAATCACTGTCTTCCTTATTTTTATTATTCTCATGATTGAAAGTAAGATTCTTGATAAGAAGTGCATTATATTACCTTAATGAATCAAATAAATGCTTTTTTTCAAGGAAAGTCATATGATCCAACTACATAAAAACCAGAAATCCTCCCCTCTCCCCCCATATTCCACTGGTGAAAAAATAATTTATTCTCCAGTTTGCTTCCTGAAAGCTTTGGGGATGAAGATGAAGGAGGGTGGGAAGCAGGAGCAAGGGAGGAAGAATATGAGGCCAAAGAAAATAGGAGGCCACACGTGGAAAGGGTGAAAGCTGAGTAAAAAAGAACAAAAATGTGATTTGTAGCAAGAGCAAGGGCGTGCATAACAACAAAAAATGAGAACAATAGTCATTTTTATCCACGGACCAGTAAGTTACTGGCAACCTGAGTATAAGCCAATCCCTCACTGATGAACTAATTGATTGATTGATTGATTGATTGATTGATTCTTTCTTTCATTCAAAAACACGTGGGGCTCTCCTGCCTTGTGCAAAACTGTGTTCCACTATCAGGAACAACCTGGTCCTCCTGACTCGGATTCTCACTGGCTCCCTTCTTTCTCTGTCTTCTGAGAGTCTGTGTTTGGGGAGCAGATTTCTTGCCTCAGTATGTTACCATTTCTGCCCTGAGACTTTACCTTCTCTTGAGACTGTGTCTGAGAGCAAGAGCGCAGCCGGGGGCTCCTGTGAGGTTCGTCTGGGTGAGTGATTTCAGCCTGTGGGCCTCTCAGCCTCCACCTCAGTGAGAGCGAGAATTGTAATGCCAGCTGCTGAGCAAGGCTGAAAAGGCACAGTGAGAAGACATGTCCTACAATGACAGCAGGGCGACCAGCACAATACGGCGATCAACGTCCACCCTAACTGTGTGTTCTGCAGCCTTCTCTTCAGATGTGGGTTTACGGTGCTGTCTGTGATTTAAAAACAGCCACAAGGAAAGGGACAGTGAGACCAGGGTTCTGTGACCATCTGGTGAAGGGAGTTAGGTGAATCCCTGCGTGGACCTTTCTGCCATGTGGGAAGTGAATTCTGGAGGCCTTGCGATTAGCCTTGATCTGCCAATTTTTGACTTTTACTTGATTTTTGGTGATCACTTGCTCAAGAAGGCTTCTAGATCAAGCTTGTCCAGCCCGCGGCCTGCGGGCTACATGCCTCCCAGGACAGCTTTGAATGCGGCCCAACACAAAATTGTAAACATTCTTAAAACATTATGAGATTGTTTTGTGACCTTTTTTTGTTTTTAAGCTCATCAGCTACTGTTAGTGTTAGCATATTTTAGGTGTGGCCCAAGACACTTTTTCTTTCTATGTGGTCCAGAGAAGCCAAAAGATTGGACACCCCTGTTTTAGATTCTAAAGGGGTAGGAGCACCTTTGATTGTTGTATTAGGGTAATTAGAGGGAAGAAAATTTCTTTAAATTACTCATGGAATCCACATTTGGATTCAGCTCACATTGGAACATTAAATCTGCTTCTGGCCCCCTGCTACTTACTTTCACATACTTTATTTCCTTTCATTTTGTCAGGTAGAGAGTATTAGATCCATTTAAAAAGTTAAGGAAATTGAAGCTGAGAGAGTTTAAGTAACTCATCCAAGGTGACACACCTGCAAGCTGTAGGGCTGTGCCCTCTGAATCCAAGTCTAAGGTCTTTTTCCAGCACAGTGTGCTTTCCAGTTTAAATAGACCATGAGAGACATAAAGGGTATTGGAGGTAGTCTCCCCTAATTCCTGATTGTGGGGAAGTAGAAACAAAGGCCTGTTGAAGTTAAATGAGGCAAGTTAGATTACCATCTCCATACTGACAGAATCAGAATTAGAACTCAGTCTCCTGGGTCTCAAACTCTGTTCCTTAGCAGATGGTCAGTATCCTTTCCCTTCATCGCTTGTTTATAGGGAAGCATTATGTGTTTTATACAAGACATTCTAAACAAACCTGGCATATCAAGCTCCAAAATAGGAGAGAAAAATTTGGGTTCTCTCTGAGCCTTGGGCGAGAAAGTTCTCCCTTTTGTGTTGTTTTCCACCTTCTTTCTCTCGTTTAGGGATCCATAAACTACAGTCTGTGGGTCAGATCCAGTTTATCACCTGTTTTCATAAATAAAGATTTATTGAAACATAGCCATGCTCATTTGTTTACCTATCATCTGCTTTCCTGGTACAAAGGCGGAGTTGAGTAGTGGGACAAAGAGTGCTTGGCTCATAAAGCCTAAAATATTTACTGTTTGGCCCTTTACAGAGAGATTCCCAGCCCTTGCTATAGTTTATACTTCTTATAGGCCTAAGGTTTTATTTTATATTTTTAATAATTTTTTTTCACTCATAGATAATAGTGTGTGGTGGATATACTATTCTCAAATACAAAGTCAAAGGTCCAAATATTTCTACTATGCAAAACTGCATTTACTAAATCTAGACTTTTCTTTGCCTTCGAAAACAAGTTTAGCAAGGTTCAGCTATCTAAATAATAACTTGATACTTTTTTGGTATATTTTCCCTTACAAAACAAGAAATGTAACTGTCAATAGCTCCATAAGCCAAAATATGATGAATGAGCAATCAAGAAATACATACATATTTTGTGGAATATCCCTGATGAGTTGAATTCTACCGGAATCTAGCCATTCTTCATGTGTTCTTATTACAGTTGGACAGAAATAACTGTAGTCACATTTTCTCCTCTTACACTCATCTGGGGTGTATTTCTGCTTGCATGTATTGTAAACAAAAACACACACTAGATTTCAGCTGAGTTTAGCTTGATTTTAGTTGTGAATGGTGCTGTTTTATTTGGCACACTTGCACCCCATAATTAGAACCAGATAAAGCAGAAATTAGTTGGTTAATGTGAAAGTTGCCATAGAAAATAGAAAGTTTGTATCTGTGAGGAGCTCATCACATTAGCTGTGAAAGATGGAGCTATTGTTCGCCAAAGATTGATTTCCATTTCCTTAGAGGCAAGCTATTGCTGCTAAGTGAATGCCACAGTTTTGAGCAGGAAGGAACTTTGTACATTATAGCCCAAACTTCTTTGACAAGTCAATTAACCAAAGTTTACGAATGACATCAAGCGATTTGATCAAGGTCCCGTTGCTGATCAGTGGCAGCATGAGCTAACTCTAGATCTCAGGTATCCTAGTTCCCAAAAACAGTCAGTTTGAAATTTTTTGAGCTTCACCGTGTTATACATTTTTAGTCTGCATTAGTTTATACTTGAAATTATGATAGCTCTTGAAGATGGGAAAACAATATTCGTATTAAGGCAGGAACTATAGGCCTGTGTGAGATTTTCCAGGTATATAGTTATCTCCAAATGAAATTTTCCAAAACAGAAATATATTTGGAGATAAATACACTATTGGCTTTGTAATGGATTGTTTCATGTGACATATGATTACCTCTGGACCCCACAAGCATTTATTTATGTTTACTTCTCATTTCTCTCTGGAATAGGGAGCTCCCAGGTTGGGTGAGTTTGTCCGAGGGAAATGCTTAATGTAATTTATCAGAGGGATTCGTAAATAAGAAGGGAAGTCCACTAAAGGGGATACCCTAGAATCAGTGGGTCTGCTTTGGGCAGTTCAATCATGTACCTCAAAATAAAATAGAGATGTTCCAGTTTCTTGGGGATGTTAGGAGCTCAGAAAATAAATTCTAGTAACTAGCAACCCCCTTCCTATCTTGGTTCTAAACAAGCAGAACAATAAAATACAACACTAAAGATTAGGCTAAAATGTCACCTTCACTATCAAAAGGCCAGATTGGCGGGCTTCGCAAGAGGTTCATTGGCCAAGTGGGCTTTTCATTCTGAACCCCAGAACTGGGTGCAGGCAAAGCTGGACGTGGGAAAGCCCTCTTATGAGGAGGTGAGCTGGCCCCTGGCAGGACAGCTGACTTCATGAAGGAGGAAGGGAGGAGCTGGGCTGAGCACACCAGGAGTCTTCAGTTCATTGAGCTGCTGTCACAGGAAAGAAACATCAGGCATGGGATGGGGGAGCAGCTACCTGGTGGGTAGTCCAGAGGGTCAAGGACGAAGACTTACTGGGCTTCTACCAATACTCGTTATTATTTTACGTGCTTTAAGAAATAACTTTTGTTGTCCTCATAGCCATCTCCTGATGAGGCTCCATGGTCAGCGAGGAGCCAGAGCTTTCTGTTGGCAAATGAGGGTGGAGGGCAGTCCTTCTCTTCTTCCTATGGGCGTCAGTGTAGTTTTTTCTCTCTCTTTAACTCTCTTCCTCAGAGAGAGGAACGAGCCCATCTTTCAGGCCTGATACAATCTAAACTAGGCTCTTTTTCTTTGCCAAGTTACTTTTTGACTTGTATTTAAGCTTTGCTTTTTTTTCTTGACAGATTAAAAACATAACATGGGAACATACACTTTTTATCTATTTAAGACTCAGGTCCCATCAACTGTCTTACAAGATTGTCTCATCTCTATCTATATAAAATAAACATGCTGATGAGTAATGTTGAAAATGACATTAAAGCTGTTTGAAAAGGCACATAGTTGCCTGGAAAATCAGTCAGTTCTGAGTATGACTGTAGATCTTCATTTATAAATAGGCACCCATCTCCAATGTCTCTGGGTGGTTAAATTTAATGCCACTGAAAGTAGAAAGATTTCCCTGGCTGTCAAGTGTGCAGACATACATTGCCTCAAAAAGGGGAATAGCGTGCATTGCAATAATTCATGTTGTCACAACGAAATGTTTATATTCGTGTTTATTGCTGTGTAACAAATTACAAAAAAAAAAATTGTTTACTTGAACATGTATTCGCTCTCAGTTGTGTAAGTCAGGCATCCAGAGGGGTTTAGCTTAGGGTCTCACAAAACCCAAGTCCAGGTATCAGCTGAGTTGAGCTCCGAATTCATTCAGGTTGTTGGAAGAATTCAATTTCTTGTGGTTGTAGGACTAAGGTTCCTATTTTCTTGCATGCTGTTGACCAGGGACAGTTCTCAGTGTATGGAGGCCTCTTGCATCCCCTCCATCTCTCCCCCATCCTCACCTGAAATCCCTCATACACTTTGAATCTCTCTGACTTCCTTGTCTATGACTAGCCAAGAAAATTCCCTGCTTTTAAACGGCTATGTGATTGGGTCAAGCTCACTTGGATGCCCTATTTTAGGACAGCTGATCTGGGACTTCAGTTATATCTGCCAAATCCCTTTGCAATCGTACCTAGATTACTGTTATTACATTGAATAATCAGAGGCCAGAGTCTTGTGGTGTCATCTTAGAATTCTACCCAGAAAAATTCTATTTTCTTACAACATTTCATCTCAGTGGTAAATCCCCAGTTTACTATTTAATTGAATTGTATGTGGATGTTTCTGCCACCTTTAGGTTGTATAAGAATCAGAGACTATTGATTCTAAGTAGTAGGATAGGAGAATGCAAATATATTGGATTATAGGAGAGTTTCTGTTTTTGTTTTCATTTGCATGTATCCCCCCAATTGTATATCCTGTGCCATTTATTGAAAAAGTAGAGAAAGGTTAAGTATATAACAGTGGGTAAGAGCATGGCCTTAGAATAGGATAGATCAGGATTTAGATGCATACTTCTACAATCATTTGCTGTGTGGCCTTCGGCATGCTACTTAGCCTTTCTGAGCCCCAATTTCCTATTTCTGAATTTGAGACAGTGACCTCTTAGGTGATCTTTGCAAGCAGTAAATGAGAGAAGGCAGTGTGGTTCCCTGCATACTGTAAGGATACTGCAAACGATCATTTTAATTGCTTGCATATTAAGTCCAAGTACTGGTAACCATTCCCAGAAGGTAGTCTTTCAATGCAGTCAGTAAAAGAAAGCTAAGACAGGAGCACACTGCATTTCCATGCTTTCATTTCATCGAGTCTAGAGGAAGAGGAAAGTTGAAATTAGCTTTGACTGAGGGAGAGGAACAAGAAAGGGAAAGATGTTCTGTGTAGAAAAGAGATGATAATCTGTGTTGTCTTCCTGTGTAGACCCTCTGTTCTGGTCAGGCTGGCTGGCAGGTATCCTGAGGAGGTCCTTTGGCTGTTCCACCTGTGGCCCTTTAGTCGCATCAGCTCCTCTTTCTGGAAGGCTCTCGTGACCTTCTGCATCCAACTTCTCCCCACTTCCTTTTCTGACCACAGATTCTCAGTGACCCCTTATCAGGGGAGGTAGACTATCAAGGTCAAGAGCAAAGGGGGTTGGCAGCCCAGGGGCATGCATCTCCTGCCTCTGCCCATTACTGGCCTCGTGACTAAGAGGTCACATAAATTCTGTTTGCTTCATTTTTCTCACCTTTGAACCAGACATGCAGAATATTATCTGCCTGACTGCATTGTTGTGAGGATTAAATAAGTCAGGAACTCCTCCAGAATTTGCTAAATGGCTCGTTCTACATTTCCTGAGATAGAGTGAGGCAGGGGCCCAACAGAAGCCCAGAGTATTACTCTAGTGAAGTTCATTCCACTTGGAAACCTGGAGCCGAGGATGAGATGCCCCCTCGGCCCTGAAAACCCCACCAGTGCCCACTGTTATACTGTGCAAGCCATGTGTCTGTCACACACATCTATTGGACACTTGATGACCAAATGGGAGTGAGAATACCTCCAAATCAATATGTTCTGTTTGTTGTATTCAGTTATACTTCTGTTCAGCTGTCAAAAAAGAATTTACTAGCAGGCTTGGCACAAAGTAAGTGCTCAACTAATGGTAACTCTTTTTTAATTTAATTTCAGTCTCAACGTGACCTCTTCTTTATACCTATCCTTATAGACATTCCATTCCACTAGTCTTCTGGTGGTTCTCCAGGTTGATTGTTCTGTAATTTACTTGTAATTTTGATACGGTCATGGGACGAGGTGAACACAGCGCTCACCTACTCCACCATCTTGCTCGGAAACTCTGTTAACCTTTGGGGTGACCTTTGCAGTGCTGCTTTGGATAAGATGAATGCCACACCGAGTCATCCTTAACTGTGTCCTATGGGGCTACAGAACTAAGAAGTGACTCGCTGGACTCAGCATTACTCTATGCATACCATTTGTTTTGCAGGATCGCCCAATCTGCCTGGGGCCTTGGATCTGGGCTGTACTCTGAAATCACTGTTTTCTTTCTGTATACACTGCTGGTCCCAATACAAGGGCCTCTCTCACGGATGGACATTCCCAGGACCTCTCCTAATCAGTGTCAGATGCTGGGGGGAATGACTATCTGCACCTGTGAAGTGTTTCCTGGACCCCTCAATGTAAATTTTACAGAGATTCTTATTCTAATTCACACAGACCCAAATATACCCAACAACCATGGTGAGCCTCTGTCCAGCCATTTCCCAGTGTCTCTGTAATAGACTAAGAAATGGAAGTGGAATATCATTTTCACAGTTGCATGACACGTGAGCACAGGTTCTGGTATGACAGCACAGTTCCAGTTTCTCTCTGTTTTCTGGGCATTTCGTCTGGTTGGTTTAGCATTCGTCAGAACAAAAGCCTCCCAATTTGGATAATAAACTATAGGAGCACCCTAATTATCTGAAACAAGACATTTGACCTAAGAAGAAAACATGTTCTGGAGATGTATGGAATCATCTAGAACCTCAGATTGCAAAACCCTCCAGTCTGTTCCCAAGGAAGGGTCTTGTCTCAGCGGGAGCAGCATAGCCACGCTGCTGAAGTGCAGCTCTGATTTCGGAGATGTGGACTGTAATCCGTTCTCTCCACACTGAGTATTACGGGCACTGGTCAGCTTTCTCGCTCAACCCCGTCACCCCTCCCTCTGTGTATCCTTTGCAATTCTTGCCCACGTGCTTCAGTGCTTTTCTTCGCTCTAGTTTGTGGATTGTGAATAATTTTTTATTTGCCAACATTTTATGCACACATGCGCATTTGCTTTTATTTTGTTAGGTTAGCTCAGAAGACACTTTGCAACTGGGGAAAGAACTTCAATTTCTCAGTTCCAATGCCTGGCTTCAGGTCACCTCTGAATGCTGTTCATCCTCTGTCATTCATTCATCCTGCTCCTCTCCTCTCCCCGCTGACCCGCCTCAGCCCTGCACCACCGTGACATCTTCCTCAGTACCTATTGAATATGTCCAGTGCCACACAGGTATTGACACACACAGTCCTCACCACAAGTCTAGGAGCTCTCCTGTCCCTACTAACTGATGACACAGAGTCTCAGAGAGCTTAAGAATCTTTCTCAGACTCACTGCTAGTAAGCGAGGGGCCGAGAATCAAACCTCAGCTTGTCTGACTCAAACACCCCAAGTCAGGGTTTGCTCTGGCCCATCCACTGGGCCCTGGCTCCTCCCACCACACTCCACCATACCCAAGAACCCTGTCCTGACTTGGCTCTCATGGTCTCCCTTTCTTTTTGGTATTCTTGTAGTGTTTAGCTTAGACCATATGCTTTTTAAAATTCAAGTCTTATGTTATTCGTATATCACCCTTGAAATGCCGCTAAGTTCTGGCTTCATATCTAGACTGTATACTTCTCATTAGTGGAGATGCTTTCTTAGAGCTGACTGCATGTCTGGATATTAGCACTGTGCTGTATAGGTAGTAGGTGGTAAAGGATGCTTCACTGCTTGATAGGTTTCACTCTCTGTGAAATCCACCTCTGTGCCTTGCACAAATCACAAACCAAAGCATGCATGCACTAATTCAGGCTAAGTCACCGGTGTGAGCTGTGACCCTGGCCTAGAGCTTTGCCTTCATACATGTCAGGTCCTTCCCAGTTAAAACCCAATTTGATTAGCTCACTACTTTGTAGCAGTCAAGGGGATGGAGGAGAGAAAGGGACAAATATTTGTACTCTGCCATCTTGCCATCAGCAACTTCCGGAATAATCATATGGCCCATGAACACTGAGTTGGGAACAGGCTCCAGGAGAGAGTGGGCTAGACTTAGCCACAAAGGAAAAAATGTGTTTGGATTTAGCTGTAGGTAAGGTGATAAGGACACACCCCACTCCCATGGGAAATTGACTATGTCACGTATATGGACATGATGTTACTCAGTTATAAAACACTTTTCCTCTGGCTTCTCCCAATACAGGCTTTCCTGTGGGTGTGAGATACTGTTCTTATTATTTATAAAAGCTTCAAGAGCACCTGTCAGTATGCCAAATATTTCCTTCTCATTTGACACGCATCTTTGTTTAATCAAGCACAGAGAGATATATGTATTTTATAGAATTCTAAGTAACCTTATAATGAAGAACTGGGGGAAATCTGTGCATGAATAACTCAAATCTGGAGTTGATTTATTTTTATGTTTCAACATATTGAATTGAATTGCTGCAATAGGAGAAGATACACAGATACCATATTGATAGATCATTAGAGCTAATACTTTAAAATGTTAACCATATGTTGCATGAGTGCTATTAATATATTACTACATATATAGTGTTTAGAGTGACTTTGGGATCGAAGCCAATATAATAATCACCAGAATACATAATTTTATTCATCTTGATGATTTTTGCAACTAACTGAAAGGCCTCTTCGACTTTGCATCACTCACTGCTTCTTGTCATTACCAGCGTTCTTGCTTCTCCCATGAGACCTCGAGTTCCACGGCAGCATGGCCCAGGTTTCCTTTCTCTTCGGGTCTAGTATGTTTTGTCTTATTAAAGTGCCTGGCACAGGGCTTACCTTCTGTAAATCAAAGGAAGTGCCCTATTGACAGTAAGAATGTGCCTCCTCATTGTTTTGTGCTATTTGATTCATATGGAAGTCACAAAGAGTAGTTATTGCTCCATAAAATAAAATAAGTGCATATGTGATAAAATTGGGTAAAACTAGACACACACACAGATGAGTGTATGTAAAAGCAGTGAGATCTAAATAAGCTGGGGGCTACTGTAATGATGCCAACGACAGCTCCTTGGTCATCACAGTATCCTAGAGTTACGTCAGAGAGTACCATTGGGGAAAACTGAACAGTGTTATTTCTTACAACTGCATGTGAACCTACCATTATTTCAAAATACGAGGGCTGTCCAGAAGAAATCCAGCCATGAATGCCTCTATTTTTCACGTTACGTGGCGAGGTACTTTCTGGACAGCCCTCGTAAAAAAGTTTTCAAAAAGCAAGTCCATCCAAAATACAAGGGAAGTGCAATGACAATATTTAGAACTGTAGATACAAGTTAGTAATTGGAAGATCCCAGCTTTTGCAGTTTTCATAAATGTGAACATGAGAGCAAATGAGAAATATATTTTCAGGTTCCTAGTTAATAAATCATATATTTGGGTAACATAGTGCTGAATAATAAG
This sequence comes from Craseonycteris thonglongyai, assembly GCA_004027555.1. NCBI lineage: Eukaryota > Metazoa > Chordata > Mammalia > Chiroptera > Craseonycteridae > Craseonycteris > Craseonycteris thonglongyai. The sequence continues at coordinate 10,199 of PVKE010008790.1, read as the reverse complement.
AGAAGCCATGTGCTACTCCTTTATTGTTGGTTAGGAATTCACCACAGATAGAAGGGGTGTGCGTGTGTGCACGCCCTAGCAATAGATGAGATTCTTCTATTTCTTTAATTTTCTCCAGGAAAATGACAGTAATAACAAATGTGGACTCAGTACCGCCTATGTGCCAGGTACCAAGCATTAGCAGAGCTCAGCTGATGTCCTAGAAGATGCCAGCCCTGAGAGGCAGGCAGACCAGGGTTTAAACCCTGGCTCACCAGTTCTTCTTCCTTGTGTGCTTTGAGGCAGTTGTTTAACTTTTCAGTTTCCTTATCCATCAGATGTGAGTAGGTGACAATCCTTACCTTGCAAATATATGGCTTTCTGAAATGAAATTGTAGTCTATAAGCACACACCCACCCCAGGCCTGGTCTAGCCCATGACGTGGGGACTCAACAAAAGATAGGTGCCCTTGAATTACCCCTGGGAAAACTTGGGTCCCCTCTCCATTGCCTCCTCCATGACCACTGCTCTCCACTGGGTGTCACAAAGACAAGGACAGTCTGTCTGTCTTCGTGCGTTCCCGGCAGGGGCCAGCTGAAACTACAGCCAGCCCTGGGATCGCAAGCAGAAGCCTGTGATGGATGATTACAATTTCCTATCATGTAATTGCTTTTCTGTTTGACCAAAGGTACTTGGTTTAATCTATTTCTAATTTGCTTTAAACTGTTAATTCTGGAAATGCATAAAATGGGAAATATTCTTAGGGAAGTCGTTTTGACTTCCCTAGCGAAGCTCCAGTTAATGTATCAAGAGCACTCGGTAAACAGCAAAACGACATACTAATGTGAGTCGTTACTGTTATTGTTGTTATTGATCTTTGCTCTGATTTCCCAACGGAGTCTCTCTGTGCTCAGGGCACAGATCACCCAAGGAATTTAATGGGCCCTGGGAAAGTGGGGAAGAAATGCGAAAGAGAGAGACATGTTCTCACTGTTGTGATATTTGTTCTTTTCAACAACAACCTCTTGTCAGAGTAACCCAGGTTCTCGGCCTCAGCACTGTGGGATTCTGGGGCAGATGGGGGTAAGGGGTTACCTGTCCATTTTATAGGACATTTAGCAGCATTCCTGGTCTCTGCTCGCTAGATGCCAATGACACTCCACCTCTTGTGGCAACCAACGTGTCTCCATACGTTGCCAGATGTTCCTGTGTAATCACTAACTCACTCTAGGAGTTTCTTGTGACAGTAATGACAAAGGGAAATACCACAGTCAGTAGCATGAGGAATCCCAAACACTCTGCAAAAATCTGAGCGTTCCAAAAAGCCAATGGAACACTTTTCAGAGCTCATTGAAATTTGTCCTTAAACAGAGAACACATGTGAGAAGACCCAAGCCTCTTCCCATGGCTGCCTACTTTAAGTGACACACAGTTCCCGTTCCACGATCAAACACTGGGGCCACAGGAAAAATCTTGACTTTGGAGTTCTCCTACTACTCATAGTCATTTAGTCACACAACAATTATCGAATAAGTGTCCCCTGGTGTTTTCAGTACAGTCTCTTAGTGGAATATGTGTGCACAGATGTCCCAGAGACCTAGGAACCCCCAAACATAAGAAGTGGATTCATGCCTTTTCCCCTGACGTTGCAGAGTGGTGGTTACCACCCTCTTTCACAGTCACAGTCTCTTTAGTCACAAACCAGAATCTTCAATGATGAGTGGGGAAAGGAAAGAAGGAAGGATGTGGAGTGTGGGGAAGAAAGAAGGGAGGAGGGAATAAAGGAAGGGGGAAAGAGAGGGAGGGAGGCAGGAAAGGATGAAGGAAGGGAAAGGAGAGAGGGAAAGAACGAGGTAGGGATGGTGGGAGGGAAGGACAGCTTCTCCTCTTGTTGCTGGAGGGATTGGGAATACTGTTGTGTCTTATTTGCCTGGCCCTGAGAGAGGCAGGGTGTTCTGTGAGAGCTCATCAGGCCTGCAGACGGGCAGACCGCAAGCCCCGCCTCCCTTGACATAGGCCTGCCTGCAGCTTTCCCCAGAATAAATACATCTGTCTGCCTCTGAGCTGTAGCTGCTGCCTAAACAGATTTTCTGTTTTTAATAAGGAGTGTGTAGTCCTTCCCCAAAGTACAGTTGAGGAAAGAAACTAGAACACAAGTACCCAAGGGCACAGTCCTGTGCTGTGAGCTCTTGTCTCTCCAGCAGTCGGCCCTGCCTGTCTCCTGACCTAGTCATCTTCTCAGGTGACATTCTAGGCAGCTCCCCCAGGCTCCCTCCCTTCTGAGCTCCTCCTACTCTGACTGACCCACAAGAGAATGCATCGGAGACAGCTTTGTCCTGGGAGGCGCCAGAGTTAGAGGTGAGGTGTGCAGGCCCCGAGTCCAAACGGAAAGGGCTTCCAGTCAAGTTCCGCCACTCCCAAGCTGAGTGGCCTCAAGCTCGGAGGCTACCATCTCGGAGCCTTGGTTTTCTGGCCTATAAAAAGGAAGATGACAATGGTGCCGTCCTCCTCGGGGCTTGCTCTGGGTAAGGAATAAGGAAACCTCTTCAGGCACCTAGGCAGTGCTCAGTAAATGGCCGTGTCTGCTGTGTTCTGTTGCTCGCCGGGCTCTGCTGTCTTTAGAGTTCAGGTCTTCTCTGTGCATCTGGTGAGGGGCCCAGGAGGCAGCTCTGGAATTGCATCTCAGGGCGCTCCAGGCAGCATTTTTCCCTACCGAGGCAAAGGAAGTGGAGTATTAGTAAAATGAAGGCAAGCTGGCTGCAGCCCACTGCCAGCCTACTGCTGCTTTTTTTTTTTTTTTTTAAGATTTATTTTGTTGCTTGTGAGGAGAGAGAGAGAGAAGGGGCAGGGCCCAGAGCAGTCTCCATAGTTGTATGTTATTACTTGTGACATAGTTTCATTCCACACAGGTGATTGTGGGGCCACGTGGGCAGGAACTGAATCGGCGCCTCCCACATGGGAGGCGAGACCCTTCCCCACCGTCCCAGTTACGCCTCAGTTCAGTTTGCACGGCCCAGGGCTGGGATCCAATCCCCAGACCTCACGGTTGCAAGGCAAGCGCTCAACCTGCTGAGCTCTCCTGGCATCCCCCGTTGTATTGCTGCTTGATCCTGGCCTGTGTAAACTTAATTATAGTCCCAGGCACCCAACTGCTTGTGGAGGAGTCTCTATAGATGGACGGCTGCGGGATGGGGTAGCAGCTTTGTGCTGCACATCCCGAGTCCTGTGAGGTTCTCAGTGGCATGGGCCCAGCCTGCAGTGGAGGAGGACGAACTCCATGCTGCAGCCCCCGGCCCTCTGACCCTTAAAAGCCTGTGATTCTGACCTTCTCAATCCCGAATGTTGTGGACATGAGGTGCTTGTTCATTTGCATACCTTAAGCCCAGGTTCTGGTTGTAGGTTTGTTCCCTTCTCTGGGGGAGGTTCAGCTGTGCCCTGAGATTGGATTGTGCTTGGAAGCCCAGTCCTGATGGGACAGTGAAAGGTGAGCTGAGGTTTCTGGTGTTCACAGTGGACCAGAGGATTCACGAGGCAGCTTTTATGTGGAGTTTCCCAATTCCCCCTCCCCGCAAATCCTAGGGGCCTAGCTCTTTACAGAGGAAACGCATGATGGACTGAAAGGAAAATGGGATCCTGAGTTCCCCAGGACAGAGGTTTGCAACAATGTTTCTTCCAGGATACACTTGACAGATATCTGTGATTTTAATAAGTCCTCTAAAATTTTAAGAGAAAGTGAAGAATACTGGGTTTAAGCTCTGAGCTCTAGTTTTTTGTACACATGCTATTTTAGCAATAACTTTTGTAAGCATTTGAGTAATGAGCTCATGAGGCCGACCAGATTCCCATGTAATAAGGGGTGGTGGTCCCTCAGCCCTGCCCAGGCAGTCACGTGACCTCACCCCGCGTTTTCTGCAGGCCTGAATGTGTGTGGCCGCTGAATCCTCTCCTTAAACAGCTGCTCCCCTGGAAGACACCTGTGTGACATCCACGTGTCCCCTTTGCTTTCTGATTCTGCGTTCGGGGGCCACAGCCGGCTTGGTGAGGCTTCATTTCTTCATGCTACCCTGAGTGAGCTGGAGCAGAGAGAGTAAAAGTCCTGTCATTTGGGTAGGACCCCAGCTTGTCCCGTGGAGGATAATAACAGCTGACCTTATTTGGTTTTTCCATCGTCTCTTCAAATCTACATCTGCTTATATTTGTTTCCTGTGGCTGCTACACCAAATTACCGCACACCTCCTAGCTGAAAACAACAGAAATGTGTTAACTCATGCCCCTAGGGGCCAGAAGTCTGTAATCAAGGTCTCTACAGGGTTGGTGAAACTCAGAAAATCTGTGCCCTGCCTCTTCCGAGCTTTTGGTGGCTGCCAGCAGGCACTGGTTTTCTTGGCTTGTAGACGCATCACGCCAACGTCTGCCTCTCTCGTCACAAGGCCTCTTCCCCGTGCCTGCTTTCCCTTCTTCCTTGTTTTTTTCTCTCCTTACTGCTCATTGGATTTTGGGCCTGCCCTACTCCACAGTGATCTCCTGTCAGGATCCTTTATTGATTACATCCACAAACATCCCTTCCCCCGCTCACATAAGGTTACGCTTCCAAGTTCCAGTGTCTTTTGAGAGCTACTACTATTCAACCCACTGCAGGGGTTTCCTTCCTTGTCCTGGAGAATGCTAGCCACACCTTTTTCTGCGCATCCTGAGGTAGGATTCAGGCATGTCCAGGTTCAGCCACAGTCTCCATGTAGTGGCTAGACTACGTGATCCTGAGTAACAGGCGAAGCTTGAACTTGGGTTAGAGCTTCACTACAGCTCAGGGCTGATGCGAGCTGGAGCAGTGCAGTAGAGCGGAAGGCCCTGCACTTCTTCCTCTTCTCTTCTTCCACCTCCTGCCTTCCCCACACATGCAGCTGCTGTTTCACTCCTTTGGGGGGTCTGGGGTGGGTGAGGTGGGCATGTGAGGATAGTACACGCTGGGCTGAGTGCATTCCTGTTATTTGGACCAGGCAGCTGTTTAAAGTGGAGCATGGCTAGGCCTCGCCAGTGAGAAGAGCAGGTGTGGAGGGTTCTGTGCATTGGCGTCTCTCTTGCAGTCCCTTTGACCCAGGCTGAGGCAGCACCCGCAGAGCGGCCTTATCGAACCTGCCCTCCCTGTCTTGGCCCATCTGACTCACAGGAAGCAGGCATGTGGCATGTGCCCACACTGCCTCCAGATCACAGGCTCAGCCCAGCCAAGTGCCCCGTCCTGGCAGGCCTTCCACATCTGCCCTGCCTCCACTGCCCCTTCCCAGGCCTCACATGCCAATCCCTGATGCTCTCTGACATTCTCAGGTGTGGCTCAGCCTCTAGGTCTCTGCATCTCCCAACTGCCAGAAGAAGACTTCACAGTCTCCATACCTCCGAAGCTGCCCCCAGAGGCTCCGTTGGAAAGGTGGCAACACCCATGCCCCAGAGAAAGCGTGAGGACTCTAGGAAGACAGCAGTCTCACCAGTTTCCACACTCATGGATCTCCTGTTTCCTTTTTTAAATGCTCTTTGTTCTTGTATCTCCATCATCTGCTCTTGGCAGCTCCCTCCACCTCCCACCCCATGGCGATGTAGCTTCTGCATTAGCCCCTGAGTTGCAATGGAAAAAAGTAGAGGCTCTTCTGGTTCCATGGATTACCTCAGGGCATCTTTTAATGAAGTCCTTTGCACAATTTTCACTTTCACTACCTCAAGTAAGGAGGGCACAGCAAGGCAGATGGGGAGTGTCTGCAACACAGCCAGACTGAAGTTTCTGGACTCGTGAAGAAAGTGCAAGTTGTGTGTCTATTCTGCGTCCATTATTATGCAGGCCCTTGAACATTGGGGGAAACATGGACGAGAAATCAATATGGGCCATTGTTTTACACCCTCTGACACCTATGAGAGTGATGAGGTGCTGGGCTGGGAATTCACACGTGCCAGGCTGGGGTCATCTGTTCACAGTTGTGACAGAGGATCATGACCCTCTCTTTCCAGCTCTGTATTCCCTTATGTCCAGTCCTAGCTTGAAATCAGTCACCATAGGAGCGTGGACACCACAAACTGGTGAGCTCTATAGATCAGGGCTCTTTTGTTTGCAGTTAGCCGGCCGTTACACATTTACCACCGTTCCACCAAAGTCAAGGTTGCCCTTTCATTTTGTCTTGTGATTAGAGCAAACCCCTGAGCATCTCTGTGCCTAGGGAGGAGAAGCACACAGGCCTGTAAGGGAAACTGCCAGAACCCAAGCAGGCATATGAAATGAGGCACTTGGAGCTCCCTGGAAGAACAGCTGGCTTTACTTATTCTCTGACTCTAGGAAACAACCGCTTACAGCCGGTCAAGTTGTTTTCCAGGATCCAGTGAGTCAGTAGCTGATCTTTTGGGGAAAAGGACTTCTTCTTTGTTGTTCTCAAGTTTCAATCATCCTGTTATTCAAGGAAAATAAAATTATGTAGCCTAAAGAATAATTTTAAAATATTCCTCACTGTTATGATTGATGATACACTTACTGTATACCACATATTAATTTATGCCAGGCACTATGTGGGAGCTGGTGGGCTTCCCACAAAGCAGAAATGGGAGGACAGGGTGTTCTGAAGTTTATGTCCTGTACTTATTTTTAAGCTGCCATCTGCTCTTAGCTTTGCTTGGGTAATTTTTATCTTTCAGCAAATGATTACTTTGCATTTTCTATGCTAGGTTTGATTGGGGCAAAGGTCAATAAGATACCAGTTTCCAGGATGAGGTGCAATATGGGAAGGGCCAGAGAGCAATGTAAATGGACATATTTACGGAATGAATGGGCAGCTGGTGAGGAATGGCCTGAGTAGAGTGGCAACCAAACAGAAAGCTATTTCCAAAGTGGATTGGCATAGCATTAATCAGGGTTTTCTAGCTGTCACTTACCTTTTCCCTTTCTACCTGCATGTTACAGAAAGGAGAAATAAATAATTGAAAGGCTAGAAGGCGACCAACAAGGGCTCACTTGGCTTAAGGTTAGAATCAGGAAAAAACCTTCCAAGAATGTATGTTACCTGCTCCATTAATTGAAGTCCACAGAGAAGAAGGTTCTGTGAGCTCTTCTACCAACGTCCTACAGAGTCTGGTTATCATTCTTTCTTGACTCCCTTTCTGCTCTGGATCTCATCTGTGGCACGTGGTCTTCATTTCATCTGATCATTGATTCTTCCATCATGATGGCATGCCTGAAGCTCCAGTGGCATAATCCGTTAGCGCATGGTACTTATATGATGGCATGCCAACTGCATGCTAAGTCAGTGGTTTTTAACCTTGTGGAACATTTTTTAAAAAGCTAATGCCTGGACCCTAATTCTTTGAAATTGATGGACTGGGACCAAGGCCCTCTGTACTGATGATGATGATGATGACGATGGACTGGGGCCAAAGCCCTCTGTACTGATGATGATGACAATGACAACAACAAAGATAAAAATCATAGCAATAGTAATAGCAGCTATAGCAAACACTTATTAAGTGTTGGGTACCTTTCTGTTTTGCGTAAGTTATTTTACTTAATTCTCACAACAACCTATGAATTAGGTAGTTTTATCATCCCCATCAAAGACAAGGGAACTACAGTCTGGAGGGGTTAAGGAACTTGCGCAAGGTCCATAGCTAGTAAGTGAATGCTGGCATTGACCCCATTCAGTCTGTTTTGTAACCACTGTGCTATGTGCAGCCTTCGTATTTCTGTAAAGCTTCCCAGAGGTTCTGATGTACTTCTGAAGTTGAAAACCATTGCAAAAATGACAGTACCTGCCATGTATAGTAGGCTGTTTGTCCAGAACAGTTTACTTCTTTCATTCCTTGACTTCACTGTCTAGCAGTGGGGACAGATATGTTAAATATGCAAATGCAGGTGCACACATGCACAATATCTGTGTACAATGTGACATGTAATGTTCAAAACACTGTGAGTGCCAGAACATGGGGCTGAGTATTTCTTCCTGGGTGTTGGAAGAATTTTGGAAATCCTTGGCTTTAAAATTAGAAGTTTATTAACATAGCCTTAAGGAAATTAAATTAGATTCTCTGGGAACCTTGCTCTCGTGTGGAAAACTTCCAGCTCAATAACATGCCTCTAGCCATTCCTATTCTCCTTGTGTTCTTCTCTGAGGGTCACTGGATTCTGAAGTAAGGAATTGAGGGCTGGTCTGTGTCATCTATCCTGAAATCTGTTTCTCTTACTCTATCTAGTAATTTTAGAAAGGCAATGAAGAATGGAAATTAGTACAATAAGGAGATATGGTGTTGACATCTTGTTCATGTTCGTAGCGCCAGCTATGCATGGCATCCGGGTACACAGTAAATGTTTGTTGAATAAATGAAAGAAAAATATAAATGAGTGAAAAGGGGAACTATGTTACTTCATATGAATATTTTTAATTCTCCTGGATGATGATGATGATGATGTTGTGGCGGCGGTGGCGGGGGTGGTGATGTTAACACCTGCATTCATCCTGATAGACATTATCTCATTTGATTTACTCAGTATCCTATGAGGGCAGATGGGCAGGCATCTTCATCACCTTTAGCTCCATTTATAAGGAAGGAAGTTGTGTTTCAGTGCACTCGAAGAACTTGCCCAAGACCACAGAGTTGCCTGTGGAATTTTAGATTCAGCCTTTCCAAATTGTCTGCCTTCTCTACAACTGTGGGAAACATTGCCAATACCCAACTGCAAAATGAGATTTTTGCATCAAAGAAACAGGAAAAATACATACCTTCTTTTTCCTCGAGATGAAAGATGCGTACATAATCTCATTGTCTTTATGGCATCTTTTAGATCATACTCTGTGTATTGTATTTCTCTGTGTTGTGGTATGCATCTACCCACTAGATGCCAGTAGCACCCCCTTCCCCCAAGTCATGAGAGCCAAAATGTCCCCAGACATTGCCAGTTGTCCCCAGAAAGCAAAATCATCTATTGTTGAGACCCAGTGGTCTCATGGTTTTGTCCAAACAGTAAATTTTCAATTAATGTAGGTCCAGTGGTAATATTTACTTTTCTTTCTATTTTTTTAAAATGAGAACACTGAGATATTAATACATAGTTACTAATTGTTCAGTAAGGGTTACAAAGCAAGGTTAAAAGTCAGAAGACAAAGCTGGTCAAATATTATCACCAAGTCACATGACTCACAATTGCAGTAAAATGATTCCATTTTCTTTTTTACATTGAACTTTGCACTTTTGTCCACTATTCTCATAAGACTGATTATACTGATATATAGATATATAGAAATAAATATAGAGACTTTTTTCCTTCAGAAGTGTTTATAGCTCCCCACAGCCTGCCTCCATGAAATTTAAATTAGCCAAATAAAGTAATTAAAAACAAATTAAATCTAGAAAACTTTGGTCTTTGGGCCATGTGTAACATTTATTTTCTACCCGACAGATGTACATTGAAATTCAGGGAAAGTATGAAATTAAAGCCTAATAAAATGTTATATAAACTCTTAAGTCATGTTGACTTAAGTGGTGAGATCATGCCAAGAAAGTTAATGAAGCCGGCTCTGCGGACACCGAGCTGGAGATTTATCCATCACTGTGCATTTCTGAGCAATATCACATGTCTGCAGAATGAGCCTTTGCAGACCAAAGGCAGAGAGATCAAATTGCCAAGTTTATCTCAGACCGTTTCCATACATACAACATTCATATTTAAATGTAGTCTTGGTCTTTACCAGCTTGAAGAAAGTACAGCAGAACCTTGAAATGTGTAATAATGTGTCTTTCTTTGGAGAGTATTTTCCAGATGTTGCTCCTGTCCATGTTTCACAGATGACCCCATCCAAACATTCAGTGCCATTTTGTGGTTCTGTTATTAAAATCTCTCTCTCTCCCCCCTCCCACTTTCTCCACCCCTCCCTGCTTTCAGAATTGGCCTTGTATTAGTAATTAGAAGGCAGTCCAATATATTCCATAGAGCAGTCCCCAGCATACCAGCTTACTGGTTGTGTGACTTCGGTTGAACTACCTAACTCTCTGAGCCCTGTTGTTCTCTTCTATAAATGGAGCTAACCCATTACTAAGGGAATTGGGGAGATTTTTTTTTTCTTTTTGTTTAGTTTTTTTATTGTTAAATTTATTGGGGTGACATTGGTTGGTAATAATTAGACAGTTCCCTGATATACAAGTCCACCTCACCTCACCTATGTATCGCATTATGTGCCCAACCCCGAATCAGCTCCCCC
>PVKE010008789.1:0-46682 GCA_004027555.1 Craseonycteris thonglongyai | reverse complement strand
TGCAAAGGCATGTTTATCGACCTGGCGTATGTTCTGAAAGTTTTATAAATATCCTCACCTCTCGTCTGTCCTTTCATTGGTAATATTTGCAACAGCTCCTCTTTTACTGTGAAGTTACTAAATACCATTCTCACCATAACTGCCAACTGTGCGGTGTCTGATATATCTGTTGACTCGTCAAATTGCAGAGAGAAGCAGTAACATATTTCCAAGTCAGTCTTTAACTGAGTTTGCAAGTCTTTTGAAATTGCGTGTATTCTTCTTGTGACTGTGTTATTTGACAACTGTAGGTCTTGTATCGCCGACATAATCTCACGCTTGTTAGAATATTCCTCAAACAAACAATCGGCAGCAATCAGAAATGCTTCTTTTAACAATTCACCATCCTGGAAAGGTTTTTTCTTCTTTGCGAGCATGTGAGAAATTTGGAAAGAAGCAATGGTTGCCTTTTTAGATTTTTCCACATGTCTAGTGAAAACAGTCTGTTGAGTAGTTAAACTTATATTTAGTTGATTTATTTTTTTCTTTACTTCAGATTTAAGTGGATAATTCGTATCAAAAGTGGTATGACTTGTCTGAAAGTGACGTTCAACATTATGTTTTTTCGGCACTGCAATACTACTGCCACACAACAGGCAAACGCATTTACCTTTTAAATTAATGAAACAATATGGTTCCTCCCAGTCTGTGTTAAAATTATAGGTTCGTTTTCTCTTATTTGGTCCACTCATTTTAGGACTAAAAAAATTAAAATAAAAATAGTTATAGAACTACAATATCATATCAAATTGCCACCATAATAATAGATTACCTACCTCACTTTTAGTTCATTTAAAATCGAATCTATCAAAACACTGTGATCCTAGCTAACCGTCACGACCCGATCGATCAGTCCAGCAACCGCAATCCAAATGGCAACTTGGCGTCTCCCGGTTGGGGGGAGGAGAGTTTAAAGAGCGCAGCGGCTAAACAAGACGCGACATGTACAAAGGCGAAAGCTAGGGGAAAACTTATACATACGATATCACAAACATACCAACGAATATAATAAACCTGTGTAGATACTCAAACAATATTTTAAAATTCTAACACATGTATAAAAATAAATTATAGTTTTACTTAGTGTTTATGAAAAACTTCCGATGCAGTCAAATAATGGCGGGCGCACACAAATGGGGCCTCTGGTGCCACGGTGCCCACGGGCATGGGGTTGGGAATCCCTGGCTCAGAGGGTTGAGCACACAGTTTTCAGCCTCAGGGTCCCAGGATCGAATCCGGCCCCGGCTCGTGTGGACCCACATGCTGAACTGGGGTGTGCCTCAGTTCAGTTCTTGCCGGGGCCCATTCGGGAGGTTCCCAGTCTGGTTCCTGCCATGCACAGCCCCACACCCACCTGTGGAGTAAAACTGTATTGAAAACTAATGATTTACAGCTATGGAGACTGCTCTGGGGTCTTCCCCTTCTCTCTATCTCTCTGTTGGTCAAAAAAACAATAAAAAGAAATCTTTAAATGATATATATAGCCACTCCTATCTACTTGGGATATAAAACTACAATACAAATACAAACTTATTTTCTATGGGACACTCCTGAGACTCTGTCATATTTTTCTGGCTAAGAAAACATTGGATTGCTTTTTCTTGATCAAGGCAAAAATACACTTTATGGAGGGAGACCCACCAAGGGATTGAAACTGAGCAGCTCATTTACACACTTAAGAAGAAGAGGACTGACAGTGCACCAATAATGAAATAACACGGATTTCTTTGATTAATGTCAAGTAAGAGTTTGAAGTCACCATCTTGGCTGTTCCAAATTATAATCTAAACTTAGATAGAAAAATGAATGAGTTTAATAAGATGGTCCATTGTGTTACTGTCAATAAATAATCCATCCTAGATATCTAAGTTGTTTCCATGTCTTGGCTGTTGTAACTAACGCTGCAATGCATGTGAAGTGCAGTTTGTTTGTTTGTTTTGAGATATGATTTCCATTTCATTCACATGAATACCCAGAGGTGGACTTGCTGAAACATGTGGTAGGGCTACTGTTAATTTTGAGGCGAACATCCATGTTTTCAGTAGTGGTTGAGCCACATGATACTCCTGCCATGCACATGGTTCCTTCTTCACCACATCCTTGCCACACTTACCTCTTATCTTTTTGGTAATAGCCTTTTAAACAGATATAAGGTTATAGCTCATAGTGGTTTTAGCACATTCACTTCGGGCGTTTGCAGCTGAGTCTGCCGCCTGGATGGGGCGATTTTGTGGCATTTGGCAAAGTTACACTGGGTCCAAGAAAACCTGTTATATAACCTGTCATAACTTTTTTTGTTGTTGAAATTTTCTTGTTTTTTTAATGGTTAAGTTTATTGGGGTGACATTTGTTGATAAAAGTTACATAGGTTCCAGGTGTACAATTGTATGTTACTTCGTCTATGTATTTGCATTATGTGCTCACCATCCAGAGTCAGTTCTCTTTCAATCACCAAATATTTAATGACCCCTCCCTACTCCCCCAACCCACCTCTCCTCTTACCCTCAAGTAACCAGTAACTATTGACTGTCCATGAGTTTCTGTGTCTTTGTTACATTCAGTTTTATATTCCACCTATGAGTGAAGTCATGTTTCTTGATTGCTTTCAGTCTGACTTATCTCACTCAAAATGATGGTTTCAAGGTCCATCCCTGTTGTCACAAATGGCTGTACTTCATCTTTTCTTATTGCTGAATATACCTTTCAAAAAAATGTTTTTAAGGAAGTGGTAGGTTACTTTGCTGTTTAATAGTTTATACTTTTCAACTTGCAATTATCAGTGGTTCTCAATCCATAGATGAAGCATCTGAAGCGATTTAATTTGAATTTCCCTAATAGCTTGTGAAGTTGAGCATTTTTTTGTATATGTGTTGGCCATTTATACGTCTTCTGGGGACACGTGTCTGTTCAGAACCTCTGCCCATTTTTTTAATTGGACGGTTTCATGATTTTTGCTATTGAGTTATATGAGTTTCGTACATATTTTGGAAATGAGCCCCTTGTTGGATACATAGATATACTTTCCCCCATACCATAGAATGCCTTTTCAGTTTGTTGATTGTTTCCTTTACCATAAAGAAGCTTCTTGGTTTTTATTCACACTCATTGATTTTGCTTTGTTGCCTTAGATTTTGGTGTTGAATCCCAAATATCTTCTTCAGACCAATGCCAAGGAGCTTACCCACTATGTTTTCTTCTGTGAATTGTAAGGTGTCAAGTCTTATGTTCAAGTCTTTACTACATCTTGAGTTGATATTTGAGTTTTTCCAACACCTTGTGTGTGTGTATGTGTGTGTGACTATTCTTTCTTATAATATATCCTTGACTTCTTTGCCGTAAATTGCTATATCATATATGAGTGGGTTTATTTCTGAGTTCTCCGTTTTGTTCCTAAGATCTATGTGTCTGTTTTTAAGCTAATATCATACTCTTTTGATTACTATAGCTTTGTAATATAGTTTGAAATTAGGAACTGTTATGCCTCCATCTTCATTCTAGTTTCACAAGATGGTTTTGGTTATTCTGAATCTTTAGGGTGTTTTTTCCTCTTTCTGTGAAAAATGTTATTGGTATTTTTATAGGGATTGCATTGAATCTGTAGATTGCTTTGGGTAGTATGGAAATTGCAGCAATATAAAATCTAACCCATGAGCACAAAATACCTTCCCATTTATCTGTGTCTTCTTCAATTTATTTCATCAGTGTCTTATAGTTTTTAGTGTACAGATTATTTCTTTTCTTGGTTAAATTTATTCCTAGGTATTTTATTATTTTGATGTACTTAAAAATGAAGGTTTTTTTTAATTTCTATTTCTTATAGATGCACATTAGTGTATAGAAACACACCTGATTTTGTTATAATCATGTTGTATCCTGAAACTTTGCTGAATTCATTTATTCTAGCAGTTTTTCTGATGAAGTCTTTAGGGTTTCCTATGTATACAAGATAATGTTTTCTGCAAATAAAGACAGTGTTTTTTTCTTTTTGATTTGGATACTCCCCCCTCCCCTTGCTAAATTGCTCCGGTTAGAAAATCCAGAGGGCATACTTGTCTTACTTCTGACCTTTGAGGAAAAGTTTCAGCTTTTCATCATTGAGCATGATGTAACTTGTGGGCTTGTCATATATGGCTTTCTTGTGTGGAGGTACATTCCTTCCACACATTTTGCTGAAAGTTTTTGTTATGAATAAATGTTAAATTTTGTGAAATGACTTCTCTCATCTCCTGTGATGATCATATGATTTATCCTTTGTTTTGTTACAGTGGTATATTACAATGATTGGTTTGAGGATGTTGAATTAATTTTCATCCTTGGGATAAACCCCACTTAGTGGCGCATGATCTTTTAATACCTTGCTGAATTCTGTTTGCTACTATTTTGTTGAGGACTTTTGGATCTATGTTCATCAGGGATATTGGCCTATAATTTTTTTGTTCTGCACTTGCTTGATCTTGGTATCAGGGTAATGCTGGCCTCATAAAATGAATTTGAAAGTGTTTCCTCCTCTTCTATATTTTGAAAGAATGTGAGAAGGATAGGAATTAATTCTACTTGAAATGTTTGGTAGAATCCCACCAGTGAGGTTATCCTGTCCTGCACTTGTCTTTGTGGGGAGAATTTTGATCACGGATTTAATATCCTTACTAGTAATTAGTCTGTTCAGATTTTCTATTCCTGATTTAGGCTTAGTAGGTTGAATGTTTCTAGGACTTTTTCATTTTCTTCAACCCAAGGTCAGTTGGGTTTCAAAGACTTAGCATGTAAGGGAGCAGTGGTAATTTAATCAGTCTGTATAGAAAAATCAATATCAATATCAGTAGGCGCTAACCTTGTTAACCCTATTGGTTTTATGCTTCCTCTTATTTCCTCCTACATTGTTACCTGTGTGGGACTGTACAAAAACAAAATTTTAAAGTTATATCTGCTCCATGAAAACACATAATTTTTCATGTATCTCTGGTATGAAAATTTCAGGCCATCCAGCTTTTATTTTCAGTTACGGTATTATTCTGTCAATTTCTGAAATTAAGTATTAAAAGAATAATAAGAAATATATAGTGCCAACTGAATGCATTGCAAGCCTAGGTTAGTTGAAGAACCTTATGATAGTGGAGCCATTAATATTGTGAAAGGTAAACATGAAAACATCATCCAAAAGGTACTACTGCTATGTTAGGTGCTGATGCTGATCCTGTTGTTGGCATTGATACATAGCATTTTTTTAATACTATGACAAGGTAAAATAATAAAAATAGATTATCCAAAGTATGTATGTATGTATGTGTATATATGTATGTGTGTGTATATATGCGTGTGTGTGTGTGTGTGTGTGTGTATATATATATATATATATATATAAAATATACAATATATATATAATATATATATGTATAATATATATATATTAAACTCTTTTATTCAAAGTAAAGAATGATTACCTTAGTCTCTGGAATATTTAGAATTTGAACCACAGGACGTCCATTTAAAATGTATTTTTATTTAATTTAAAAAAGAAAAATTATTTCTGGATAATGTTTTCTTCCTGAGGAAGTATTACAAGTGTAATTTCCTTGGCATACCAAATATTTTCTTTTCATGATCTCTGATTTCCATTTCTTCATATTAGCCTCCTTCTAAGCCCACTGATGCTTCATACTCATTTTTTTCTATCTCATGTGTTTAGAATTTAAATTCCTATTGAGAATTCTAACTCATTCAATGTTATACTTCTTATCCTTCAGATCTTTGTATTTTTTCTTGTCAATCACATACTTTGGTGTCATTTGATGGCATTTTCACGTTTATAATGTACTACCCTGTATCTATTTGTCTACCCTGTATGCCAAACCACAGTGCATTTTCTGTGGTAGTTCTGCTTATTCAGTAATAATCATCACATTATTTTTCTGATAAACTCACCCAGAAACAAAGTTTTTTTTTATTTCCCTTTTCTGTTTTTTCTGACTTTTCCTAACTGTTCTCCTGACTGCTATATCCTGAGATTATCTCTGTTTTTCTCTTTTCTGTTTAGACAATGTCTGCTTATAATTAAGTAACATTCTAAGGTTCAGTAACAATAGTACTTTCAAGTTAGGTACAATTAAATGTCAGTTTCCAATGAACTTCATAGTAGCAAACTAAAAAATGCAAAATAGGGTTAGTTCAAGAATATGGTCAATTACTGGTCATGTATTGTGTCTAAGGCTGTTAGATTTTTCACAATCACATTAAAGTATCTTAAAGGAACACCCAGTTATAGGATGTTCTTGATCTCTAACTCCATTCTTTAAGTCACTAATAAACTCTCAACACTTTTTCTCCTCAATATGGAACCATCTACTGAAAGACACAAGCAACTATTAGGGATGCAGCAGTTTACTGGTGAAAGGAGGCAATAATAGGTTTCCTCGACTCTAGTCAGGACATAGTGGCCACAGGGGTCCTATGTTCATCAGGGTCTGAGGTCACAGTTAAATCAGCCAAAAAGATCACTATGATTAATGAGTGATATCTGCCTTGAACATGGAAAGTGAGATTGATGCTTAAGTGCTGTCCTTATCATCCTAGATTTAACAGAAATGATTTAAGTCCTTGTTAGGGTAAATCGTAAATGATGATGCCTATGAATGAAATGAATGATGTTGCCTATGAATGAAATTGTGAATGATGTAGAGAATTGTGGAGAGGTGAGCTTTCAAGTCAGTAATGAGCTAGTAATGATACTGTTGCTGTAATTCAGGCTGAAAGAAAAAGAAGAAAACATAAATTAAAATGAGCAGTAGAAATGAGGAGGGGATGATACTTCAAAGAGCTTGTTCACCATTAGAAGGGACTTAATTATTTTAAAGATTTATTTATTTTTATTGTTATTTTTGACAGAGAGGAAGACAGAAAGAGAGAGACAGAGAGAAGAGGGAGGGCTCAGAGAAGTCTCCAGAGTTGACAACATTAATTTTTCATATAATTTCACTCCACACACAGGTGCAGGGCTGCGCAGGGCAGGAACTAGGTTGAAGCATCCCTCATAGGCCCCAGCAAGAACTGGATTGGGGGCACACCCAAGTTTGGTATATGGGTCCGCCTGGGCCGGAGTTGGGATTCAATCCTTGGTTTCCAGGGCTGCAAAGCTAGGACTTAACCTGCTGAGCCATCCCGGCTTCCCCTGAACTTAATTATTGATGAGGTGTGCAGGATGAGGAAGAACTAGGAGTTAAACAAGGCACTTAGATTTATTGATAAAATGATAGTGTGGACTTAGATTGATTGAAATATAGTAAAAGAAAATAAGAGCCTTTAAAGCAAAGACAAATACTCTGCTGTAAATTGCTCTCTTTTATTGGCAAGCCCCTTATACCCCTCCCCAATTTTTATTTCTGTGTATTGTTTGATTAGTTATACTAACATTTTAGGATATAATGATACACATTCTGTTTATAAAAATGAATTAAAGAAAATAATGGCTAAAGTGGCCTTAATCGCCCTTCTGAAATCCAGCCTTGCCCCTTTTCTCCAGGGATAATCATAGTTATGAGTTACTCATTTTTCCTATACTCATATATGTATATTAGGGCTTCTTAACTCCAATACTGTTGATAGTTTGGACGAGAGAATCCTTTGCTTTGGGAGGCTGATGTGTGCCTTGTGGGATATTCAGCAACATCTTTTGCCTCTGCCCCACTAGATGCCACTACCAAACCTCCGTTGTGACCTCAAAAGTTATGGGGAGCCAATGTCCCCAGAAAACATCATCACCCCCAGTTGAGAAGAACTGATATATACCCCTATAAACCCATAGAAAATATATAGTAAGGGAAGTTTAGTTAAACACAGAAGTGGAAGGTATTTTTATACTCTCACCAAACTCCATTCGAATGCCCTCACCATGTTCTGTACTGGATATTAGTGGATGGACACCTGAAAGCCACATTCCCAAGGTTCTGTTACAGATCAGATTCTACATGGTACTTCCCTTAAACCAAGCCCAATGAGCAGCATTTGATATGGGAGGCAAAGAACATGCCATGAAGCAGAAATAGGACCGCTTTGGCGAATGTGACCATAATCGTGTTTGGGTTGTCTGTGTGAGCTGTGTCAGAAATCCAAGGTGAGGAAGCTGGTTTCATGGTTAGGGAGAGATGTGAGGCTAATGTCCTGTGGGTCCCGTTCATGGTGCACTCTGTGTGGTCAGGGAGTCAGCAATAATGATGGCAATTAATTATTTAACTGCCTCACATCCCAAAGATCACAGAGTTGGCATCTGCCTCAGTGTCTACCTAGTTCAACAGAGTTGTTCAGGAAATTAGTCAGGAGCCGCTTCTCTAGCCTTTCCAGTGATTTAATAAACCATAGACTCATGAATCCTGGATAATAAAGCCTCTTCTCCTTACCCTACCACAAGATACCCAATGGTCAAAAGCTGACTCCAGACTCAAGCTCTGCTTCCCTCTGAAACTTTAATAAAACACCAACAAAATACATTCTATTAAAAAGAGAACAGGAGTGACCAAAACAGTTGATAAAAGACATTAACAAAATTTTAAGGATAGAATGTGGATGAGACATTAGCAGATTCAGAGAGAGCTAGCTAGTTGCCAGTTGCCTGCAAAAGATGATAATGGAAAGCAAGGTAATGCCTCCTGCAGAGCCCTGGCACTGAGGTGTGAGATGTAAGAGTGGGAGCAAAAACTGTGTAGGACGTGTGGTGCTAAAATCAGAGGCACCAGGAAAAAGCACAGTATGGAGTAGGTACACCCCCAGCTGAGTACTCGTACATCCCACGTACCAGTGATTGATTGTCCCAAACTTTGGTTGTTTACCAGGGAACTAAAAAAATTTAACTGGGAAGGCATCAGAGTCAGGAGCAGTAGTCACTGCAGGGGAGAGAGAGAGAGAGAGGGGGGGGGGTGAGAGAGAGAGAAGAAAGAACATGAATGTACATGAACAAGCTGCTTCCAAAGAACTGTGTTGAGTGAAATCCAGCCTTTGGAATGGTGGGAGTCTTGTGTATAATTAAACTTCTAGAATGCTGGTTGCCCCAGACACGAGCTGGGTGGAACTTTCTATGGAGATATGGAATAACCCAGTAAAACATGCTTATAAATACTGATATTTGCAACTTTCCCCATCTATGAATGAGTCCCCAATCTGCCCTGGCAATTTTCTAAAAGGGAAATTCAATAGCTGGCAGTTTTCTTTCAACCAACATAGAGCTTCTATCAGTACAAGTATTTTAGTATTCTGAACTTAAATGTGAAAGAGAACATCAAATATCAGATATACGTGGAGGGGTGGGGGCAGACTTAAGGGTATCCAACAACATGAAAGACAGAGACCAAAACAAAGAATTAGGAAAAAGGGGGAATTGAGAGATAAAGCTGTGTGTATGTGCATCTCTATCTCTATATCTAATCTCTATATCTTCTACATCATCTACATCTACCTATATATATCTACCGGTATATATCTTTCTATCTCTCAGCTCTCCTTTTTTCCATATCTATATGTAGTTATCTATCATCTAATCTTTCTATAATCTATCTTCATTTGAGAGAAACAGAGAGATGATGAACCAGCCCAGAACCTGTGTCTTCCCGTCTAGAACATTCTCTTATGACCCAGCACCCTAAGACCCGCTGGATTACTGACTCAGAGCCAGGTTCCAGGCCGGTGGCCTTTCTTTCCTGGTTACCGGTATTCTCTCCAGTACAGGCTGTAGCTGAGCAGCAGGAATTGCTTGCAGGTCTGAAGGTGCACATACAGGAGCAAACCTACTGTGTTCTAGATGAGCCCAAGATGGAAAAAGAGAAGGGGATCAGGCTAAGAAGTCAGTCTGCAGCCAGTCACAGCTTCTCTTGCCTTAGTCACTGCAAAGAAAAGTTAGCTGTGGGTCTGTTTTCCTAATCAACCTCATGTAACAGCATGTGTGACTTGAAAATTCTTGAAACTCCATAAGCCTTGGTTGTTTTTTCATCTGGAAAAATGAGAAACTTGAACTTGGTCTCTGAACATGCTTGAAGAATTAAAATTGTATCAGTTTTCCTTTTTTTATTTTTTATTATTAAATGTATTGCAGAAACATTGGTTCATACAATTATATGAGTTTTAAGTCTATAATTCGGGCCCCGCGCAGCCCCGCGCCCATCTGCGGAGTGAAACTATGTGGAAAACTAATGCTGTCAACTATGGAGACTGCTCTGGGCCCTCCCCCTTCTCTCTGTTTCTCTGTCTGTCAAAAACAGTAAAAATAAATCTTAAAAAAATAAATCTATAATTTGGAAACACATCCTCTATGTATACGCATTGAGTGCTCTCCACTCAGAGTTGGTTCTCCTACGGTCACCGTACTCCTCCAGTGGACCCCCTTGTGCCCTCCTCCACCACCCCACCCCTTGTCCTCTGGCAACGACTGAATTGTTGTCTGTGTCTCTGAGTTTTTGTCTGTCTTGTTTGTTGCTTTCAGTTCTATATCCCACCTGAGTGAAGTCATATGACTCTTTTTCTTTTTTTCTGTTTTATTTTGCTTTGCATTCTGTAATCTCACGGTCCACCCATGTTGTTGCAAATGGCAGTATGTCATCTTTTCTTATAGCTGAGTAATATTCCATTGTACATATGTACCAATATTCTTTATCCAATTATCTATGGAAGGATACTTTGATTGTTTCCTTGTCTTAGCCACCATGAATAATGCTGCAATGAGCATAGGGGTACATAGATCTTTATGAATAAATGTTTTCAGAATTTTGGGGTAGATACCCAGAAGAGGGATTCCTGGGTCACATGGTAATTTTATTTTAAATTGTTAGAAGCACCTCCATACTGTTTCCCATAGTGGCTATACTAAAGAAGGATTCCTTTTTCTCCACAGCTTCTCCAACACTTGTTATTACTTGTCTTGTTGATAATAGCTATTTGAAGGGGTATGAGGTGGTATCTCACTATGCTTTTGCTTTGCATTTTCCTAGTAGCTAGTGAAGTTGAGCATTGACATATATCTGTTAGCCCTTCATATGTCTTCTTGAGAGAAGTGTCTGCTCAAGTCCTCTGCCCATTTTTTAATTGGATTATGTGTCTATTTTTGTTGTTGTTGTAAAGTTGTGTGAGTTCTCCATATATTTTGGATATTAGCTCCTTAGTAGAGGCTTTGCTTATAAATATCTTCTCCCAATTCAGTTACCTCTTTGTTTTCTTGATGGTTTCTTTTGCTGTGCAGAAGCTTTTTAGCTTGATATCATCCCATTAATTTATTTTTTCTTTTACTTCCCTTGCCTTTGAGGTCAAATTCATAAAATCCTCTCTGAGACCAAGGTCCGTAAGTTTAGTACCTATATTTTCTTCTATGTATATTATTATTTCAGGTCTTATGTTTAAAAGGTCTTAGATTCATTTTGAGTTAATCTTGATGTCCAGTGACAGAGAGTCTAGTTTTATTTTTTTTGCATGTGACTTTCCATTTTTTTCCTCATTATCATTTATTTAAGAGGCTTCTTTACTCCATTGTATGTTTTTGCCTCCTTTGTCCAAAATTATCTTCCCACATATCTGTGGGTTTATTTCTGGGTTCTCAATTCTTTTCTATTGGTCTGCATGTCTGTTTCTCATTAATACCATGCATTTCTGATTGACATTTTGTAGTATAATTTAAAGTCAGAGCGTGTGATAACTCTGGCATTGTTTTTTTTCCTCAGAATTGTGTTGGCTATTTTGGGTCTTTTGTGATTCCATACAAATCTGATTATTTTTGTACTATTTCTTTGAAAAATGTCATTGGGATTTTGATGGGGACTACATTAAATCTGTATATTACTTTGGGTAACATGGTCATTTTAACTATGTTGATTCTTCCAATCCATGAACACAGAATATCTATTTCTTTGTGTCTTCTTAAGTTTCTTTTAATAATATCTTGTAGTTTCCACTGTGTAGGTCCTTCACAAACTTTAAGTTTACTCCATGGTATTTTATTCTTTTTGTTGCAGTTGTGAAAAGAATTGATTTTTTTTTTCATTACTTTTTCTGAACTTTGATTGTTAGTATGAGTGTATAGGAATGCAACAGTTTTTTGTATATTGATTTTGTAGCCTGCCACTTTACTGTATTTTTGTATTGTTTCTAATAGGTTTTTTTGTTTGTTTGTTTTGTTTTTTTTGTTGTTGTTTTTGTAGAGTCTTTAAGGTTTTCCACATCAGGAATCATGTCATCTACGAAAAGTGACAATTTAACTTCTCTTTCCCAATTTGGAAGCTTTTTATTTCTTTCTCCTGCCGGATTGCTCTGGCTAGGACTCCAGTCCTATGTTGAGTAATAATGGTGATGGGGCATCCCTGTCTTGCTCCTGATCTTAGAGGAAAGCTTTCCATTTTTTCACTGTTAAGTACAACATTAGCTGAGGGTTCATCATATATTGCCTTTACTATAACAAAGAACTGCAAAATCTAAATAGACAAATCAATTACTAGGAAATTGAAGCAATCATCAAAAACCTATCAAAAAGCCAATATCCAGGACCAATTGGCTTTACTAGTGAATTCTACCAAACATTGAAAGATGATTTACTACCTGTCCATCTCAAACGTTTTTTAAAAATTGAAGAAGAAACAATACTTTATAACTCATTTTATGAGACTAACAGTACTCTGATACCCAAACCTGGTAAGGATATCTCTCTCTCTCTCTCTCTCTCTCTCTCTCTCTCTCTCTCTCTCTCTCTCCCTTTCCTCCTCCCCCCTCTCTCTCCCACACACACACCTACAGACCAATACCTCTGTTGAACACAGATGCAAAAATCTTTAACAAAAATACTAGCAAATCGATATCCATAATACATTTAAAAGATTACACATCATGAACAAGTGGGGTGCATTCCAGACACACAAGTATGGCTCAACATACATAAATTGATCAATGTGATACACCCCATAAATAAAGGAAACAAATCATGTAGTCATGTCAATTGATGCAGAAAAAGCATTAGACAAGATTCAACATCCATTTATCCAAGATCCAACATTCCTTTTGATGATAATTTGTTTTTACCCAATAACACATTTATTTACAGGATTACATAAACAATAATTTTGCAAAATAATTGCTATTCATTTCTAAAAGACACCAATTAAATATACATAAAGCAGCAGTTAAATCATTTTGTGCTTTTTCTTCTTCCCTCCTTCTAGAAGGTTCTAACTAGGTGAGTAATCATGTCCCCCACTGACCCACAAGAGCCTCTGGCATCTTCTGGCTCATTTTCCCCTTAGGTTAAGTTAAGGTGCTGATTCTAAAACAATTTTCCTATGCAAGATTTAGCACGGAAGGAATTATTGAAACCACAGGGTGGAAATTAATGATTAGCTTGAGATGCTATTAGCATATCAGCAGGAGAAAAGACTAAATGAGCTATGATCTGAAGTAAAATATGTCATCCTGGAAATTGCAAGTGATATGATGGAGAAACAATGCCGGGTAATAAGGGAGGAGATGAAATGAGCTATTAGACTGAGAGGCAAGGAGACAAGAATTTCAATGAAGAGGACAGGACAATGGGACAGCGAGAGTTAACATGCAAGATTGCAGACTGAAAGACACTGTGGTTGCTGATTACAGACAGAACACAATCCATCAACGGAGCTCCGGAGCAGCACTAAGGGGTGAGGCAAAGAAGAGGATGTGAGAGTACTTTTCTGCTTGGATAAAGCAAGCAGACATAAGATTCATTCCAAGCACTTTTTCCTTAAGTGATATTATTAAGGGCTGCCATGATCCAACAGCTCGGTAATCAGAAAAAATTTGAGGGGGAAGAATACAGCAAGGGAATATAAAAAAGGCTAAGAAAATGTTTGGAATAATATACAAAAATGAAAACCATTCTCCACAGTTTTATCAAAGGTA
Organism: Craseonycteris thonglongyai; assembly: GCA_004027555.1. NCBI lineage: Eukaryota > Metazoa > Chordata > Mammalia > Chiroptera > Craseonycteridae > Craseonycteris > Craseonycteris thonglongyai. The sequence goes on along the minus strand of PVKE010008789.1, from coordinate 32,753 downwards.
AATGTCAAAGGACCATAGATAATATATAGATAAATGTATATACACAAAGGCTGTCCAGAAAAAAAAATTCCATCATTGTCAATATAATGAGAATGGTCCCATGGCTGGATATTTTCAGGATAGCCCTCATATAAGTGTATGTGTGTGTGTGTATATACACACACATACATATGCATGAATGAATGGGAAAGAGAAAGAACTCTAGCAGAATCATGTTTGTTTATAAATCCAGCCACTCTTGGCATAAACAGATCACCTCATAAAGAACTGGTTTCTTTGTTTTGGAAGAAAAAGGATGTGTTTTTCTGTATAACATTGTTACCCTCTGGGTGATGTTCAAGCTTTGCTTACAGGTATATCATTTCATCCTGTTTCTGCCTCCAGGAAATTTGAGTGGGACAGAGAGAAAAACAGTATGAACCTGATGGTATGCTGCAACTAGGCCATGGGAGAGTTGTGTTAGGTTCTTCCATCTCATGTATCAGCAAATAGTTAATGAAACTAGCTAAGAAATTAGATTAGCCCCTTGGATTACCAGTAAGTATCACCCCCTCCACCTCCCTTAGACACAACACTATGGGTTGGATAGGGAACCAACATTTCTGAACCCCACACATTTCCAGGTTCGAGGTTAAGTTACAGATTTCAGCAATCTTGTTCAATAAACACCAACCCTAAACCCAAAGAATCAGATTTGCCATCTCAGCATCTCTGTATCCAGACAATTATTTTTTGAATTGAAATTTATTTTTCTAAGTGTTTGAAGAATGAGAAAAAGCTTTCCCAGAACTTTTAATGACAAGCATTAGGAATTTAAGCCTTATAATAATTCATACAGTCATTGAAAGCAAATTCCTGGTTTAGCAATCACATTTCCAACAAACTTTTTATTCATTAACAAACTTGTTTTTAAGTTTTATTTCCAGGAATGAGGACTACAAATGTGAGGAGGATACAGTTTGTTTCCTCATGTCATCACACTCTAATACATGAGTCAACCTTTTCCAATAAATAAGCTCTGTGAGAAAAATGCTACATCACTGATGCCTATTAGAAACAGCGAGGGGGCTAGGATGGCAGTGCCATCTTTTTTCTTGGGTGATAAAGTAACTCTTCACAGAGAAGTTGCTTGGGCTTGAACCTGAAGAATAAGAAAGGCTTGCCTGTTGGTCACAGTGGAAGTCTTCTGGGGCTGACACCAGCTTCTACATGTGAAAGAACGTGGGTAGAGGAACTGTGTTTCCATACATCTGGAGCATACAGAGTGAAAAAGAGGCCTGGTGACCAGTAGGTAGGGGTTTAACCAATATTAGAAGAGTTAAACAAAAGGACTGTATAGTTACCAGCCTTTATGAACCCACCAGTAGTTCACCACCATGAATTCGTGCTTCTTTAGGCCCTAACAGCTTGTGACTAGCTTATTCTGCCCACTCTGATGTTGGTGATCAATGATGATAAACATTGCTGTCAAGCAAGTCAAATCTGTCACCACAGACCTAGCTTCATCTATCGATTTGCTTTTTACCAATTGAGCTATTAATAGCTCCAAGGAATATTGCTGAAGAGGGCAACAAATGTAGATCCTATTTCATATTCAACATAGTATCTTGGATTAGTATCATTCTATAATTGAGCAAAGGGGAGTCCCATTCCTTTTTTAAAGATTTATTTTTATTGTTTTTGACAGAGAGAGAGAGATACAGAGACAGAGACAGAGAGAAGGGGGAGGGCCCAGAACAGTCTCCATAGTTGCACATCATTCATTTTTCTACATAGTTTCATTCCACAGGTGGGTGGGGCTGCACAGGGCAGGAACTGAGCCAGGGTCTTCACCCCGGTGAGAACTGAACTGGGGACACTCCCCAGTTCAGCATATGGTTCCACACGGGCTGGGGCCGGGATTTGATCCTCAGTCCCCGGGGCTGCAAAATGAGCGCTTAACCCGCTGAGCCATCCCAGCCTCCCCCCATTCCTTTTTTAGAGTTAACAAATTTATCAGTCCTTCAAATGTTGTCTTTATTAATTGGTGAAAATAATTAGTCAGACCGATGGCATATTTGAGAAAAGTAGTTACTTTTAGACTTAAAACCTTGGAGAGGAGATATCTGTTCTGATTGGGGGTTGGGACATGCAGATGTTGTCATTTGCCCATAATCTGTGCAGTCTTTGTAACCTTTTTAACTATGACATGGTACTCTCTAGGGAATAACATCTGGGTTATGTTATCTTCCACATCAACATTTGTAAAATATCTAGATAACAGTCTGTTATATTGGATTAAGTCCAAAGTTCTTTATCAATTCTCCCCTGTCCCTTTTCTATCATTGTATTTTGATTTATAGTTTAAAACTGCCATTATTAAAACTACAATGGAGAAGAATGCAAAATAACAAACAACCTAATTAAAAATGGGTAAAGATCTTGAATATACATTTCTCTAAAGATGTTATGCAAATGTCCAGTAACAACACCAACAGATGTTGAACAGCACTAATAATTACAGAAATGGAAATTAGAATTCTAGTGAGATACTACCCACTAGGATGGGTAATATTAAAATAATAATAATAATAATAATAAACAATAATAGGTGTTAGCTACTGGCAAGGTTATAGAGAATTTAGAATCCCTGTGTTCTACAAGTGGAAGTGTTAAATAGTATAGCAGTTAAGGAAGATAGTGTGGTGGTCCCTCAAAATATTAAACATAGACATCATAGGATTTAGTGCTTCCACTTCTGGGGATATATCCAAAAGAATTGAAACCAGAAACTCAAATGTTTGCACATCATGTTTATAACAGCATTATTCACAATAGCTAAAAAGCTAGACGCAATTCATGTCAATATACGGATAAATGAATAAAAAAATGTGGTATCATATGGCAAATAGTATGGAGGATCCTCAAAAAATTAAGAATAGAATTACCATATTACCCAGCAATCCCTCTCCTGCGGATGACTGAAAATACCTGAAAACATTTATTCATAAAGATAATGTACTTTCTGTGTTCATTGAAGTGTTATTTGTGGTGGCCAAGACATAAATACAACCGAAGTCTTTCAGTAGATGATTGGATAAAGAAGATGTGCATACACACAATGGAATATTAATCAGCCACAGGAAAAGATGAAATAATGTGACTTGCTGATTTACGATTCACAGGTTCAAATATTTTATAAATGAGGAGGTAAAAATAATAAAAATTTCTGAAAAGGGTTAATTCTTAACTATTACATTTATAGAAACTACAAATATTAATACACTTTCCTTCATAAAAGGAATAATCTAAGCAAAGCAATGATAGTAAATGCAATATGCATGGCTTACAATAGTAGAAAAATAAGTGAATAAAAAGAATCAACTTAAATACTCAATTATAGCAACACAATTCTCATTTTAAATAACAGAATAAAATTCATATATAGTAATATGAGAAAATTCAAGAGAAAAATGACCCACTAAAATCACATGTTACAATATAGAACTGTAAAACATAACTAGACTCCATTACCTGATGGTAGATGACAAGGTATATAATTTTTCTCTTTTAAAGTTTATGTAGTGCTATGTTATGGCTTTAAATAGACAAGGTATTACGAGCTCTTGTCTATACATTATGTTGGTATGAGCTGGGAAACCTTCAAGCTGAGTATTGTTCTCTGCGCTAGGAAAAAAGGAGGAGGTGGTGGGGGGTCATGAGAGGAGGAGATGGTGGTGAACTCCGTGGCACAGCTCTTAGGTAGAAGATGCAGGCTTTGAACAGCAGTGAGGCTGCCTCTGAAACTCGCTGTCTGTATGCTATGCATTCCCCGTGCTCTGCCCCATGCGTCCTCTATGTCTTGGAACTCCTGTAATTGTTTCCAGGATGCTACATTCCATTTCTTTCTTTTTTTTTTTTTTAATATATTTTTATTTATTTTTATTTTTGACACAGAGAGAGAGAGAGAGAGAGAGAGAGAGAGAGAGAGAGAGAGAGATACAGAGACAGAGAGAGAACTGAACTGGGGGAGCTCCCAGTTCAGCATATGGGTCTGCACGGGCCGGGGCCGGGATTCGATCCCTGGTTCCCGGGGCTGCAAAGTGAGCGCTTAACCCACTGAGCCATCCCGGCTTCCCCTACCTTCCATTTCTAATGAACAATCATAAGCAGACATAACCCTGAATGCAAAAGCCTTGACACCTCCCCAGGTTTCCCTCACCCACTTCCCACATAGTCCTCATCTTCTTCAGCATTTATGTTTCCTGGTAGAATTAAGCAGCAACTCCAAATGCCATCTTTATTTATTTATTTTCTTCTATCAGTGACATTTTGAAGTTGGATGGAGAAAGTGGGTTTCCTCAAAATGTGTATTGCCATGATAAAATTATTATTATTATTATTTTTAATTTCTGATTCTGAAATAATGTTCAACTTACACGTTGCAAAAATAGGACAGAGATCTTCTACATCTTTCATCAGCTTCTGCTAAGGTTAACATCCGACATATCATAGCAAAATGATCAAAACCAGAAAATTCACATTTCCGCAGCATGATTAATTCAACCACAGATCATATTCAGATTTCACCAGTTTTTCCACGAATGTCTTCTTTTTGTTTCAGGATCCAATCCAGGATCCTACATCACATCCTTCCACCACCCTTGGTCTCTTCCAATCTGTAACATTTCCTTAGTTTTCCTTATTTTTCCTTATTTTTTTATGACCCTGACACGAACAGTATCGCTGATTAATTATCTTGAAGGATGTTCTTCAATTTGAGTTTGTTTGATGTTTTCTCATAATTGGACTGAGGTTATTAAGTGTTTGACATAAATAGCACAGAAATGCCAATGTGTCCTTTTCAATGCATCGTAGCAAAACTAATATCAGTATGTCCTTTTACTGGTACTGTTAACTTTGATCACTTGGTTAAAATGATATTTGTTGGGTTCCTATCTTTCCATTTGTAGTTAATAAATATCCTAGGGTAGACACTTAGAAAACTATGACAATACCCTATTTCTTCTTGAATTTTAACCTCTTTCTCTTGGCGTTCTCTGGTGAATTCTCTGTGCAAGTTATGCCTGTGGTATTCACCTAATGTTACTGATTTTCTCCTGAAGTAGGTAAAGGGCATATACATTATAGAAGACACACGTATTTTATTTTCCCTTCTCAGATCTTCAGAACTCATAGTGAATGTAAATGTATCTCTTAGTATTATTCTTTCCCTTAATCAGCATTGGATTTTATGAAAAATACTACGTCAGTCAGTAATAGTTTCTCACTTTTCTCAACTACCTAATTTACTTCAGAGCTAGAGTAAAATGAGTGAAAAATAAGACTGTTCTGTGCACGATATGAGTCTATTTTATGTATAAATTCTGATGGTGGGGGAAACATCAGCAGCATTCCTTTCAATATGATAGATCTCAACAACCAAAACAAATAAACACAAAAAAAAACCTCCTTGATTTATTGATATTATTAGATATCCTCAAGTTTAGGCCTTTAATGAAATAAATTTGATTACATGTAAGAAAAAAAATCTGTTCAGGTCCCGTTTGTTGCAGTATTGTCAAGCCCTTCTTATCCTATGTTGTGTTTCAAAGGCATCATCATAGTAGACTAAGCTATCATGTTCCCACAACACCAGAGGAAGGGAAGCCAGGATGGCTCAGTGGGTTAAGTGCTCACTTTGCAGCCCCAGGGACCGAGGATCGAATCCCAGCCCTGGCCCGTGTGGACCCATATGCTGAACTGGGGAGTGCCTCCAGTTCAGTTCTCACCAGGGTGAGACCCCAGCCCAGTGCCTGCCCTGTGCAGCCCTGTGCCCACCTGTGGAATGAAACTATGTGGAAAAACAAATGATGTGCAACTATGGAGACTGTTCTGGGCCCTCCCTCTTCTCTCTGTCTTTGTCTCTGTATCTCTCTCCCTGTCAAAAACAATAAAAAATAAATCTTAAAAAAAAAAAAGCACCAGAGGAAAAGTTGCCTTCAAGGAAAATACAGTGATATCTTGGAATCCAAGCACCCCAAAACTCAAACAACTTGGAATTTGAACACAAAAAAACAAGCAAATTGTGCCTCGGAATACAAATGCTGCTTTGGAATCCAAATGCCAACACTTTGTGTGCATGGGACGTATCGACTCTATGGCCCATAGCTTTATCCGAACACTCACTCATCTTGTAACTCAAATGTTTTGGAATTTGAACAGAGTTCTGGGATGGATTAAGTTAGAATTCCAAGGCATCACTGTATAATGAATTAGGTGACTAAAAGACCTCCCCTTCTTTCATTTCACTAAGATAAGGGGTTAAGAAAAGTGATTTATGGGGTAGCTTTGGCTGTGCCTCTATGTTTATGTGTCTTAAAACAAGTTTCCTGTAATTTCAGTTTCACTAAAACTAAAGTCAGGCAGGTAGGTATGTGCTCTCAGATTTCACATTCCTTGGAGATTTGCAAATATTTACTCAAACTAATATAAACAAGGGGTAACTTAGACATTACGCCACAATAATGGTTTTCCTAAATATATTTTTTTATGAATATTATTTAATGAATAATACTACTTGTTATTCTCCTTGCCTCCTTGCTAAAAATTTACTCCAACAAGTAGGTTATAGGTTAAAAAAAACTGAATCTTTATAATGTGTACACAAGTATGTTTATGTCTGTCATTTGCATATTACTGCAAATATTCACTGTTTTTAAATTATATTAAGACATGACAAGCATGTTCATTATTTTCTCTAACATATAGAGCATGCATAGTGAATGTGCTTTCAGTTTACATTTGTTTTTCGTTGTTTTTCTTTGTTTTTTAATTAAGTTTATTGGGATGACGTTGGTTAATAAAATTACATAGGTTCCGGGTATACAATTCTATACTACATCATCTGTGTTGCACTGTACACTCACCACCCAAAATCATGTTTTTTCCATCACCATATATTTGAATCCCCCTCCCACCTCCCCCATCCCCCTTCCCCTTTATTTGTTCTTTGGTTGGCCTATACCAGAACATTCCTAGGCAAAATTCTCTAGTAAGTTTTATTGTTGCTTTCCCTTATTTTTTATTTTTACAGAATTCACATATAAAACTAATTAATTGAGGGTGAGCTCTTTGTCTTAGTCATCTCTGTATTTTGGGGGCTTTTATATTCTGTCACATGGAAGGCATTTAAAAAATGTTTTGGTGAACTCAATACAATTGATTAGAATAGAATGGTATGCAAGATTATCCCTGGTTATGGATGAGAGATCTGATTATGGAGATGAACAAGCAATGGTCAGATCACAACTCCATCAGTCAAAAACTCTGACCCATAGACCTTTATATGGACCTCCGTTTTGTTACCAAATAGAAGATTTGTAAACATTTTCTTAGAGTTACTAGGCAGAGTTACTGTTCAGTGTTATACATTGAAATTCTGCTATGAGACAGTATGTCTTCATAACATGAATAGGTACCACGAGTGAACCAGAAAATTAAAGAAGTCAGAGAATAGAGAAGGCAAATGAGAATGTGTCAAAAGCAAAGCAAAAGCATCAGATCCCTAAACACCTACAACACAAGCTGGAACACATGTGCAAAGGAAAAGAAATTTTCATGACAAATCACATTCCAAATTTTTAAAAGACCCTTTTCTTGAAAGCTCTGCCCACCTCACTATCCCATTAACCTTTTCTTTCTAAAAGAAACCTAAATGCTACCCAGAGGAAGAAGTCAAGTGTGGGTATTAGGATCTAAGGGTCAATGCACTTTCCAGATACACAAAAAGAGACAAAAGAGAAAGATCTGTCCATAAAAGAAATGTACTGAAATACCACCACCTTCTCGTGTGGGATATTGACAAGAACCTAGTTTGATTGCTACTTAGCACACAGAGTCAACCCTGTTATTAATAGTAGGCATGTACAGCAAACTTACACAAAATCTCCTTAAGACAAAGCCCTGTTTAAGCTCATCTAGGGGAGGTAACTATTGGGAAAACAAGACAATATACATGCAGAGAAAATACACACCAAGTATCTCTACTGATTGGCATGATCCTCCATTAAAAAAAAATGTGACAAACAGTCCTGATGGCCTAACCATATAGGGGAAAATATCACCTATTTGAAAAAGGAGCAAGCTGTGCAAACAGAAAAACTTATTATTTTTAAACACCCAGTCACTATTCTCAGAAAGTAGTGAATAGATATGATCTCTACGAAATAAGATTAAGGAAGCACTCTAAAGATTTCTGGAAATTAAAAATAAAATTACAAAGCAAACCTTCAATAGGATGGCTAAATAATAGGATGAATGCAGCTCCATACCTAATTAGTAATCACACATTTTGTTAGGGGGAAAAAAAAAAACCTAGAATATAAGATAACAAAACAATAAAAAATATGAAAACATTAAGAGATATGGAGCATTAATTCATCTAATAGAAGGTCTAGAAGAAGAGAACGAGACAGTTATCAACAGTGTGATAAGAGTATTTTCCTATTCTGAACATCTTAGTAATTTTATGCTTTCAAATTGAACAAACTTACTTTGTTCACAAACAGAAGAAATGAAAAATAATATGCACTTGTGTTTTTTAGGAATGCATTGATAATTATATTTCTTCCAAGAAGATGAAATTACCAACATACAAATGGGCACAAGTTCTTGGTGTGACTTCCAATCACCAACACACTAAGATAGATAATAATGTTAAATTTTTCTTAAAATCTTGAGAAAATCATTGTGTTCTAAAATTTATATCGCTAGCCAAACTAACAATTAAACCCCGTGTGTGTGCATGGTCAATGAAGTAAACCTCCACTATTTTCTACATTGAAAATGTTAATGAAGATCTTCTGGCAAAAGACTAGGAAATAAAAACAAGAATAAAGGTCAAAATAAATATCACAGAAAAAATTATAGTTGAGTAGGGCTCAGGAGGCATCAATAAATCATGAAAGAAATTAAAGAAAATTTCACTTCACTTTGAAGACTGGAAAATTTTCTTTCAAACAGCAAATGTTTACTTTTTTTTTTCCACAGTGTAATATTTATATCTGCATCTCTGAGTACAAGAAAAGTAGCCTCTTGAATGGAGGAGAACAGAGAATGAAGAGAGGAATTTCCACTATTTCTTGGAGCCCTAGGGTAGGATTTTATTTTTTATTGTTAAATTTATTGGGGTGACATTGGTTGGCAATATAGTTTCCAGGCATGCAACTCTACATTACATCATCTATGCATTGCATTATGTACTCACCACCCAGAATCAGCTCTCCTTCCTTTTCTACTGACATATTTACTCTTATTCTGCATTTCTATTTACATGATGCATTAAAACAATCTTACAAACTCAGTGTCTGCATGAACCATTGCCAGCAATCTGGTTTATGTATATATTTTATAAATGTTCCAAACTTGTTCATTCTGTCCAGTTACATCACAATTAATTTTGCAACAGTGAAACTTCACTGTCCATAAGGATTTTCCCCAAAAGAAAAGAAGTGCTTTCTGGAGAACTGATCTGTCAGCATTTTCACAATTTAAATATTGCAGTCAAATTGGATGAGATAAAAGAAGCAATTCCTTTTGAATTTAGTGAAAGAAAAATAATACTCAAAAAGAAGAAAAGCTTTATAATTATAGTCAATGAAATACCTGTTATTAAAAGAACAAGATGATTTCACTCATGTATGGGATATAAAACTGAAAGTGACAAAGAAACAAAGACTTATGGACACAGTCAATAGTGTAGTGGGGGAAAGCTGGGATGGCTCAGTGGGTTAAGCACTCTCTTTGAAGCCCGGGAGACCGAGGATCGAATCCCAGCCCCGGCCCATGCGGACCCACATGCTGAATTGGGTGTGCCCCCAGTTCAGTTCTTGCCGGGACCTATGCGGGAGGCTTCCAGCCCAGTTCCTGCCCTGCGCAGCCCTGTGCCCACCTGTGGAGTGAAACTATATGAAAAACTAATGTCAACTATGGAGACTGCTCTGGGCCCTCCCCCTTCTCTCTGTCAAAAATCAATAAAATATATCTTTAATTAAAAAAAAATAATTTAGTGGTTACCTGAGGGGAAGGGGGGATGGGGGTGAGTAGGGAGGGGGCATCAAATATATGGTGATGGAAAGAGAACTGACTGTGGGCGGTGAGCACATAATGTAACACACAGACAATGTCATGTAGAATTATACACCTGGAACCCATGTAACTCTACTAACCAAGATCGCCCCCAATAAATTTAATTTAAAAGAAAAGGACACGATAAACCCATTCATATTTCATATACAAAGACAAATGTGAAATAATGGGACTGTAGCTACCATCTCCACTGTTTTCCAGCCAGAAGCTATGGGGACTTCTCGCCTCAGCTCTGGAAATTTGGTCTAAGGAGCCTGGTGCAGGGCTGGGACTCCTTGGTCCTTTTGCGGGTGTGTGTGGGAGGGGGGGATGTTACCTCTGTCTCTGAGATATCCTTCCTGATTTTTAATGGTCACACACAGATGTGGGACCAGCCTGTTCCCCATCTGCCCCTCCTCCCAGTCTCAAGGTGGCTTCTTCTGTGTGGCCTTAGTTGTATGGTCGACTATAAAAAAGTTTAAGCAACTGTGCATACTATAAATATGGTTTGACAGCTCTGCGTATATGCACCTACTTGTGCCAGTATGCCAAAGGTTCATGTGACAACACCTCCACTTACGTCTGCTGTACACTCTGACATCTATTTTGTTGGATCCGATTCTGGTTTTTTTTTATTTTTTAAATTGTTGCCATCCTCAAACTTGATCCCATGACCCTCTGCTTCATTACAACCCATAAATGGGTCAATTTACAGTTTGAAAAATACTGTGGCAAGGCTCCTAGGATTTCATGTTAAAAAGTAATGCTTGGGGCTTTAGATAAAAAAAAACAAAAAAACAAAAACACGTAGTGGCTACAGGCTGCTCCGACATTGTGAATTAGGTATATCTTACTTGTGTTCAGCTTATGATTCTTAAAAAAACACATGGAAAGTGTGGCAACCATCAGCATTAATGAAAATCAGACAATTGATTGCATGTGTCTGTGTGTCCATCTGTGTGTGTCTGTATGTGTATGTGTCTGTCTACCAGGAGAGAATTATGTTAATCAAGTCTGAGAATATTCTGAAAGCATTTTGGAATACTGTATACTAAAACCCACCAGCAGGTACAATATTTTTCAAACAGAACTTCATCTCATTTTAATTTCTGTTGTCATATGTTTATTTTTGTCTTCAATTATCTTCTCAGACTTAAAAAGAAATAGGTATATATAAATGAAAACCAAAGTATTTATTACTACCAGCTTATTATCTTCTGAATTTGATATCCTGATTATGACATAGTTCTAAATATGGACATTTTCATTCTTTGCTTCAAAATGAATGGAAGGAATCCAAGCCTATGACAAGCAGAGTTGGGACCTGTTCTCACACACTTACGTGGCTCCCAGGGACCAGCACATACATGTGTGATGGAAGTACTGATTGAATTTCTAGCTTATTCCTGAAAGGGGCTCCTGATCAATGCAACATTTAAAAGTGCCTTTATACCATCCAATGCCTGGCCACAGGTATTTGCATAATCAAATCACAAACCATAAGATTCATAACTAGGCTACTGTCACTCACCTTGCATGTTTCTGCCTTTCTGCTGGATTCAAGGCATAAGCAGCATGTTAACTAGTGAGTAATGAGCAAGGCTATCATCCCTGCATATTAACACTACATTCTGTTTTTAAGTAGAAATGTACAGTGTATTTTTCCTAAATTAGTATAAAACAGGGTTTTGACATAAAAGAATATCTGATTCAGAGATATCATTATACACATATTTCAAATGCAAAGATTTTTGTAAATTCTGGGACAATGATCTAAAAATTTCAACAAGTGATGGCTGTATATAGGGACAATTTGCAAGTAGAGCCATCATCCAAGGTTCTCCTTTTCTCTCACGACATCCACTTGTGCTTTGCTCCCAGTAAATTATTATTAGAAAACTTTTTCAGTAAATTCTGTCTTCCTCATTTGTGAAGAATTGACAACGTGTCAGTGATTTTAAAAAGGACATCTCTAAGACAATTACTTTGTTTTTTTAGTTGTTAAATTTATTGAAGTGACATTGGTTGGTAAAAAAAATTACTTAGGCTCCAGGTGTACAATTCTACATGACATTGTCTATGCGTTGCATTATGTGCTCCACACCCACAATCAGTTCTCTTTTCATCACCATATAGTTGATGGCTCCTCCCTACTCCTAAGACAATTACTTTAAATATTTATACTTTGTCTAAATATGGTGTGGTGTTATTGTTGTATACTAATTTATTATAATATTGAATGTAGGTAGGACTATTCTAAGTAGCAGTAGTAGTAGTTGTTGCTCTTCCTCTTCTTCCTTCCTCCTCCTACTTTCCCACCATCATCACCATCATCGTTAATTGTCTTTACAACAGCCCTATAAGGCAATCACTAATATTATTAGTCACCTGTCTGATGTCACACAGTAACAAAGCCTGACGCATCTTGTGGCCATTTTTAACATCATCAGTTAGTTTTAGATATAAATCCTTTTCTTGCTTTATCTGCTGAACAGTCCTAGATCTTATTCATTTGCCTGTGGAATTGTTCTTCTCTCAAAAACGGATAGCAGCCAAGATAGTTTTTATAAGTGTCCATTTGGCTATTGTGACTTACATAATCAAAATGACCGTGTGTTAAAAATATCATTGGCTTAATATTTTTTTAATTTTTATAAAATTTATGGGGGTGACATTGATTAGTAAAATTATATAGGTGTCAATTGTATATGTCTATAACCCATCGTCTATATATTGTACTGTATGTTCACTCTCCAGAGTCAGTTCTCCTTCCATCACCATAGATTTGTCCATGTTGGCTATCCTTATGATTTCCTTACCCTACCTCCTTCCACCTGATTTCACCCAAGGCCATTAAATATGTAGTTAAGTACCTTCAGGAATGACAGTCAAAGAAACATGAATTCTTACCTTCTTTCTTTCACTCTCCACATCTACTTCTATCAGCTCTACTTTTAGAATATATCTAGAATCAAAGTACTGTATTTCAGGAATTATAGCCATTGCTTTCTGACTGCTCTCACTGATTCTTTGTACTCTTGCCTCACCACGGTGGATTCTCAAAGCCAGCAGCTCGGGGGTTCTACACAGTCCTTCCCAGGGTCCCTCATGGCCTCAGCTCTTACCTTCACTATGCTTTGCCCACATCAGCTCCTTACTCTTTGAAGGCATCAAGAACAGAATTTTTTGTCACAAGATTTACATTTGCTGTTTTTTTACCACCCAGAAACCTCTTTATTCATGGTTCACAAACTCTTTGTCTTTGAGTTAATGTTAAATATGATTCTGTCAGAAAAGTCTTTCCCCAAAACACAATTTAAACTACACCACCTTTATTATGTATTATATCTTTTAAAACCTATCACCATCTGATAACTTCAGTTTTCTGTTAATGGCATATACATTCCATGAAGGAAATTATCTCTTTTTTTTCTCCCACACTGATACATTCTCAAAACCTAGAAAAGTAGTTGGCACACACAATTGTTGCTTCATAAATATTTAATGAACGAGTTACTTTGTTGAATAAAAAGTGCTTAGATTTCACCTTTTTTTTTTAATCAGTGAAGAAGTTAGTGTGATATTTCTTAATCATTTGAACTGCCTTGTACTTAGGAGCACAGCCGGACAGATAAAGTTAGCATGTGTGGCCAGAAACTGTGATAGGCACAGAATAATTGGCAAGATCTAGTGAAGACAACACAGATGAAAAGACAGAATAACTGTTTGTTTTCTGAGAAGACTGTTTTTGTTCTATGGATGTGAACTCTCCTTGAATTTTGACAGTATATACTAGGTAGAATTTTTCCTAGTTTCTATTTTCTTGAAAGTTGATCTATTTGACTTGTCATTTCTGTTTCTCCTCCCTTTATTTTTTTTAGATATTTAGTAATCCATATTTTATTTATGCAAAATAATAGTGATTGGTAACAATTAGTAATAAAAAATCATCACTATCAGAAACAGATGGGTTTCCACATAGGATCACGGTTTCTCTAGTACATGTGCTGTCATCACAAACCCCTGGTGTTGACAAGTGGGTGGGACGTGCTTCAGCCTGTGAGCTGTATCCATCATGTGGGACAGATTTGATGAGACTCAAAATACCCTCTCCTCTCTCTTTTCATTGTAGCTCTATCATACTTCCTTGCGAACTTGATATACAAATGTTTCATTTTGCTGGGAGACAAGATCTTATGAGCTATTCCCCCCTGTGAGCAAACCACAAATAGAGCTCTTTTTGTAGAGAAGGCAAAGGATTTGTCCAGTGAGTTACCATTTGGAACACCACAGACCAGATTCCCGCTAATGGCTTCTAGGAGTGGCCGGAGGCTAGCCTGGCGAAATCAATACCCATTTCCTCAGTGGCTCGCTGATTTATGTGGCTTCATTCAGCTTTATTGTTGATTTGCACAACAGCGCTCTTTAATTTCCATCAATTCTGCAGTGTCACTGGTTGACATGTCTTTCCTAGCCATTTGGTATACTATATAATTATATAAATTTTATCTTTTCAGTGAGATTTCATGGGGGAGGAAAAGGTATTGTGCCCCATGCTTTCAATCCAATACATGTTAGGTGTTTAGAAGTTTTTATACCTAAATGAATACAGGTGATGAATTCAGGTTACTGGTCTGTGGTGGCCCAGAGTGGAGAAGACAGAAGCGATAACAGATAATCAATGTAAACATGAAATAACATTTGAAAAAACAAAACAAAAGAAGAACTAAAGCAGCCTGGGAGTTTGGGAGTGTTTTAAGAAATAATGCTGATGTTGAGTACTACAGAATGTATTGGAATTAAATAGGCAAAAAGGGCTGGAGGAAAAACTGCCCACACAAAAGCTTCAAAGAGAATATTCTAGGTAGGGGAAGACAGTGCAGTGGAGTGGAATATACTAATCTGGAAAACCTCATTTTTTAACTTTAGTTGCCACAATTAGAATGAAATATACACTGGCAGGAGGAAATAGAGATTTACCAACTGACCTCTGGCCCTTCTTACTTTCCCCTGCAGTATTCTTTTCCACAGTACATCATATGTATTTTTCCGATAAGGCACATTGTCAGTGTCAGGTGCTGTAATCTACCTAAAACATTGGAATGTCAGCATCCACATAAGCATATCCCCTGCTCTTTTGAAAGTCATTCAGCTTTCTGATAATGAAAAATGGCAGTTCTTTTTTTTTTTTGTAGTTATGCTTCTCATTTTATGATACTCCAGATGTTTTCTCTTCCGCCACTTAAAAACTACACAGACTGTGAAGCGTAAACATAATTTGTTTTCCAATGTGCAATTAAAGCCTCCGGTTTTATGAACTCTAGAGACCCTAAGCAATATTATTTGACCTTGTGTGGGCTGTTGTTACAATGCTCACCAACCAAATTACAATGAAACAAATAAGAAGTTAATGAAACTGCTTTGCTTCTTTTAAATTCACAATAAAGCATAGTGCTAATTAAATATGTTTATTCCTACTTCTTTCTGTCTTTCTCCCCTGTTTCATCTCCATTTTACCCTACATTTTCATTGTCCTTTAAAGCTTGACCAAAATATTTTTCATTAACTTGGCATTACTAATTTCCTAATATGTATATGTATGTGTTTGCTTTTAAATAGTACTTTTCTCTAGTTTTTTAACCAGTGTGTATGTTTCGCTAATAATATTGCAAAGACATTGCATGCAGGAATTAAGTATGAATCTTTCTCACATATCAGAGGTATAATTGCAGACATATAAAGTATATGATTGTGAGGTTTTGACGTGTGACGGAGAAACCATTGTTACAATTGTGATGAACATATTTGCCACTCTCAAAAGTGTCCACATGTTTCTTTGTAATCATTCTTTCATCTATGACAACTCTCTTTTCCTATCCACAGGGAACACCAATCAGCTTTCTATAGACTCATTTATACTTTCTACCTCTAGTATTTTATATCAATTGAGTCATACACTGCTTTTTTGACTTGATTCATTCAGCATAATTATTTTAAAATTCATCCATGTTGTGATGTGTACCAATAGTTTCTTCATTTTTATTGCTGAATAGTATTCAAATTTATAAATAGTACCCCAGTTTATTTAAACATTTATTCATTTATTAACATGATTCATATTTGGGTTGCATTTAAGAGCTTCTTACAAGTAACAAAAGGAGAACGAAAGCCGGCCAGAGGTTTTGGGATTGTTTTAAGAAGTAATGATAATTTATGTGGAAGTCTCAGTATGAACATTGCTTCCATTTATCTTGGATGAATCCTAAGAGTACAATGTCTAGAAGGTATATGAGTATGGTTAACTTTCAAAGAAACACCTACACCTTTTCCCAGGTGGATGTCTCATTTTAATTGCTGTGATCAGAGGAGAATTCCAACTCTTCCTTATCTTTGCCAACCTTTAAAATGGTAAGTCTGTTAACATCTTGTGCCATTTTGTGTGTGAACTGATATCTTATTGTGGTTGCAATTTTCATATTCTAATAACTGTTGGTGCTGCATATTTTTTCGTATGCTTAGTAATGCTCTACATATCTTTTGTAAAAGAATTTGTTCAAATCTCTTGCCCATTTATTTTAAATTGGGTAATTTTGAGAGTCAGGATCTAAGTTCTTTATCAGAAATATGAGATGTATATTTTCTCCCAGGTCTATAATTTGTTTATTTCAAAGAGTAGAAATTTTTTTATTTTAATAAAGTCCAATTAATCAATTTTTTATTTTATGTACCTTGCTTTTGGTATCATATCTTTCATATTGTACAACCCAAGGTCACACAAGTTTTTTCCCCTATGCTTTTATTCTGAAAGTCTTATAGTTGTAGGATTTACATTTTGATTCATGATTCATTTAAATTTTTGTACATAATATGAAATATGAATCTAAATTTTTATACATATGAATATCAATTGTTTCAGTTACTAAAGTAGCTTTAAACTTTTTTAATCTGAAAAATCAGGTGCCCAGATACGTGTGAGAATGGACCTGAAAACTTTATTCTGTTTTGTTCCACTGCTGTTTGTTAGTTGCATATAGTCCTAATTTCCACATCATTATAAGTCTTGAAATCAGATAGTATTTGTCCTCTTACTTTGTTCACCATTTACAAAATGTTTTGACTAGTCTAAGTCCTCTATATAAATTTAAGAATCATGTTACTAATTTTTAAAATGTAATTGATGAATAAGGATTAACTGTACATAAGATGCATCTAATATCCTAGGTACATACATTCACACTAAAATATAACATGTAAACACAGGGAGTACTTATTTAAATAACTCCAAAAAAGCATAATGCATTTATTGATACAATAAATGCATTAAATTGGAACCTTGTGTTTAAAATGTATATGTATTTTGAAGATATGAGCGTTACAATAGCTCACAGTTTGGAAAAACGATCTAGTTCAACTTCCTCCTGAGCCTCGGGGAAGTCAAGAGGTGGTCACAGGATTACAGCTGCACTGTCTACAGGAGGCAAAGTTAAGATTCTCAGCAGGTAGGCCCTGACCAGTACATCTGACATTATACTCGTCTGTATCTTCCAAGTTCACTTAGTAAAATAGGCCACGTTCCTCACAAAATAAGTGAGCAAACTATTGCAACTGGTATAATTTACTTTATGTGATATCAATATATGTACACATGAACTGTTAACATAATGGAAATTTAATGTTTACATATTCTACCATTAATGTTGATATTTCTTCATTTCCCACACCACCATCTTAGTGATGCTTATGTTACTTTAAACTTCTGAGATATTTGCTCAATGTGCTTGGACAGATTCTATCTAGCTCTGTGACTATGGACGAACTGTTTTAGCAAGGATCTTAATAGTCGTATCTGATAATGACAGCTTTAGGTATTAAAAGTAGAATGTAATCTCTACAGTATCTGTCATTTATTGGAAACCAACAGATATGCATCAGTGTCATTCAGCATGTTAACAAATAAATGTACTAAAGGCCCCAAAAGTGTGGCCCCGTAGGAATTCAGGAATGCTGAGCAAAAGGAAGAATGGACATCGTCAAGGTGAGTTAAGAGAGCAGTGATCTTGAAATGGTTTTATTTGCTATTTCAAGTTCTCTATAAGGGGTGTCCAACCTTTCGGATTCCCTGGACCACATTGGAAGAATAAGAATTGTCTCAGGCTACACATAAAATGCACTAATGATAGCCAATGAGCTGCAAAAAAATCTCATGTTTTAAGAAAGTTTACAAATTTGTGTTGGGTCATATTCAAAGCTGTCCTGAGCATCATGCAGCCCACACGTGGGTTGAACAAGCTTGTTCTATGCGAAAGAGACCAGTAAAGACATAATGCTATTGAGTCTTCTGCATTTGGAACAAAATTTTTAATCCAGGATGCAACCAAACAATCCACCTGAGAAAGTACTGATTAAAATATCCTTGCTCTGGAGATTAAAGTATTACTCTCATGGGCCAAAGGCATGTTTACTCTAGAATCCGTCTTTCATTCCTTTGTGATTACTGAACTTTATAGAAGGCCATTGTTTTGTTTTGTTTTAATAGAACATTTGAAGTGTTCTATGAGAGAGATGTTATAAAAAGTGAACATCCTTTACACTGTCTGGCTATGGTCCTAACATTGATGGAAGTGTGGTAATGACATTCACTTCAGCCTCCTAACCACCTTCATCACTAACCCAATAGTGACAGTGATGGTATCTGTAGCTCTGACCTTTCCTCCTAAACCTCTTAATATCATCTTTCCTGCAATTCTGTTACAACTTCCCAAATTATTTTCTAACTTACAATTCCTAGGGTGCACTTGTCACATTGCTGAGAAGTTTGGTAGTAAGAAATATATTTTTCAGAATGGCAAGCACTGTTAGAAGAAAGTGGTAGTAGCAAGACTTACAAATCTATATGGTCACATTTCTGTTAAAATGAAGAAAAAAATTGCTTTCTGCAAAATGGTATTGTGATAGAAATCTTACTAATGTTTTCATTGATGTCACATAGCAAGAGGTGAGGAAAAATAATATATAATAACACAGTACGTAGAACTTTAATTGCTAAATTAAAGTGGGATTCTACCTGATAAATTAATAACAACTCAAATGTAAGCATAATGTACATTCCTGTAACAACTTTGTGGGTTTTTTTTACAGTCTTTATAATTCAACTATTAAGAAAAATTCTCAGTTCCCCATAATAGGCCATACCAGAACTGTCTTTGAAATCTTGGACTTCATTTCATATTGAGAAATATAATAAATTGACCATATTGCAACAGTTTTCAAAATGTGTGCAACTTACCTTGCGAATGTTGCAACTTTGTCATGAGCATCAAGGAGGTTTTTAAAGACACTGGTAAACAGTTATAAAGACTGTGTCCCTCTAGAGGCCTCAGACTCCTGAATTGCTAGTAAAACATAGTACACTGTTTAGCGTAGAGGCTTGTTATTCAAAGACAATGTAGTGAAAATTGCATTGTCTGCTGATTTTTCCCCCAAAATTGTAAGAGCATTTTAAAATTTTTCAAATTCCCATGTGTACTTTTTTGATGATATAGGTCTGTTTGTAAAGATCTTTATGTGAGTAAAGATTTGAAGCACGTGATTAAATCTTTTATATGGACTGTATAGCCACTTTATGCTTTACTTATAATTCCAGTAAATATGCATTAAGTTAGGGTAGTGTTCCTTTAACTAGACATGATTTTATCAACTTTTTAAGTTTTCTTCCCAGGAAGGCAAAGAAAAGCAATTCCATTGAAACTTCAGGGAGGAAAGTAGTCAGGCAGAAGTAATTAGAGACCTGGACCGTCTCCAGAACACGGCAGCTCCCTTCCTGATTATTTTAGAGCAATCTCTTTTCCAGCTACGAGTGATTTTAGAGGAGCCTCATCCATCAGCTCCCACTGTCCCAAAAGGCCTCTTCTAATTCCTGCTGAGCCATGGCCACCTGGTAAGAGAAGTGATAAGTTTTCTTTTCAGTAACTTGAACTTCCAAAATTTGTGTGAAGCGCTAGCTATGGAATGATTAAGCATTAAGCTGTTGTCAACGTGAAAACATTCTATGTCTATGCTACCGAGGACTGCCTGAGACCGTTACTCATAGACAGAAAGGGTTAGTTAAACCTTTCTAAGATCACAGGTAGAACTTCCTGTGCTTTAAGGAGAACCATTTTAAACACATTGCCCTTAAAAATGAGGTGGTGAATTCTATGGTTGAGCTAGGTTGTATCCTTATGAAAGAAACATTCATTCACCTAGCTTTCGTTTATTCAATTGTACCTTTGCCATGTCGAAGCACTATTGCATAGGAGTTAAAAATACATGCCAGCCGTAAGAAAACATATTACCCCAATTTGTAGAAAATGGCAGTGAAGAAGGGCATATATACATCTGTAGACCCCTCCGCAGAAATACACTAAATATAAAGTGATCGATTAGCATTTGTTAAGTGAAAGAATCAGATGAAGCCTGACTTGAAAATTAAGTTTTACAAGATGATATGCTAGGCACTTTGTGCAAAGAGACAAAATGCGGACATTAAGAGCACTGAAGTTGCTGGAATATCTTTCAATTTCATGAAGTTATTTACATATATTGGAACGTGTCATCAGGTTATTTATCTAGTAGGGCAACTTTCAGGTTCAAGCAATCTGAATAATTCCATATGACAACTCGGAGGCCATGCTAAGAATAACTCATCGCCTTCATATTGAAAAAGTGAATGAATGAGTGGATTAGATATATAATTCATCTAATTGCAAAGCATTAATATCGTCAAGTTATCTACTGCTCCCAAACTCCAGTCTGGGTGATACCAGGGTTAACGGAGTGTTCCAAAGTGTCTTCATCCTCAAAAACAGAAAAAGGAAAAAATGTTTCTTCCAATTTTTACCTTTTTACCAAATTGGTTTTTTATGTCTTAGCTCCAAATACCTCAAATGAATTTCGTCCTTGTCCAAGTCACCCTGCCATGCATGGCACTTCTTGTTTCTCTTTGTGTTAAGGAGGAGCATAAAGCAGCTGATAGAAAATCATAAGAAATATTTGCATCCAAGTCTCAAAGTGAACATACAGTTGCAAATGATTATAGGACTTCAGCAAGAAAGGTTCATAAGCTAAATCTTCACATTTCAAAGCGTACATCTTTATTTCATGTAATCAGAACACTGTCAGTGCCACTTAGTAGACCAAGAAGATTGTGCCATCAAACAGAATTCTGTTTTTTATCCCAGGTTTGTCACTTCTTAAAAGAGTAACGTCTAATTCTAGAAACATGTTTTATTAATTACTTCGGTATTTTATTTTAACCTAAGTAATGTAGCCTTCGTTTCCTCATGAAGGAGAGGGAAAATATCAAAACGTGGGGTTGTCTCAAACTTACATGCTTTGAAATAACTGAAATGACAGAATATTGTAATAACAACTGTACTTTCCAGTTTGGGTAGAAACAGAGTGAAGATACTTTACGGTCATGACCTTGGATGTATTTCAGGCACAACGGACTACAGCATTTAGTTACAAACTAAGTTTTTAGCATCATCAACATGACATATCAGAATCTTTTGTAGACCACCCATCACTACAAGAAAAAGGGAGATGAAAGAATCATATGACCATGTAATGTTGGGCAAGTAACATATACTCTAAATCAAAATTTTTTCTTCATTTTATGATATACAAGATTGAAATGCAACACTGTATAAGCTTAAGGTATGCAACATAGTGATTACCACAATAAGTTTAGTTATCATTCACCACCTCATATAGTTACAGATATATATATTTGCATTTTCCCTTGTAATAACAATATTAATTCTTCCAATCTGTCAACACAAGATATCTTCATGTTTACTTGTCTATTCTTCAAGTTCTTTTTAAGTAATATGTTTTTCTAGTTTCAGTGGGGGAGGTTTTCACCTTCTTGGTTACATTTATACCTAAGTGTTTTATTCTTTTTTTTTTTTTTTTTTTTTTTTTTTTTTTTTTTTTTTTTAATATCTTTTTATATTTATAGAGAGTAATTATTTTATCTTCCGTGCATATTTATTTCTATTTTACTTTTGACAGATAGAGAGAGAGACAGAGACAGAGACAGCTAGAGAACCGAACTGTGGGAACTCCCCAGTTCAGCATGTGGGTCCTGCCTGGGCCGGAGCCGGGATTCGATCCTCGGTCCTCATGGCCTCAAAGCGAGCGCTCAACCCGCTGAGCCGTCCCAGCTTTCCCCGTGTTTTATTCTTTTGATGCTCTTGTAAATAGAATTATTTTCAATATTCCATTATCAGAAAATTCATAGTTAGTGCATAGAAATGTACACTAATTTTGTATCCTGTAACTTTACTGAGTTGTTTAGCTCTAGTTTTTTCTCTGGCTAGGATTTTCAGTACTATGTTGAAAAAGACTGGCAAGAGAGGGTACGCTTGTCTTTTTTTATGATCTGGAGGAAAGGCTTTCAACATTTGCAATTACCATGAGGATTACTCATGCATCAAGTCTTAATACCCTATTTTAAACTGTTAGCAGCTTACCTTTGATAACAATCTTAAGCTTTACACTTTCTTCCCCACCACATTTTAAGTTAACATTGTTACAGTTTAATATTATGTCTCTCATACCACATTATATAGTTATGATTTTAATATTTTTTAACTTCTATACTGGTTTTAAATGATTTATACACCAAAATTACCATATTAGAAAACTTTGACTATATGTTTACCATTACCAGTGAGTTTTATTCTACATCCATATGTTTTTATGATGCTAATTAGGATTTTTAAATTTTCCCTTAAAGAACTCTTTAGCATTTCTCATTAGGCAGGTCTAGTGGAGGTAAACTCCCTTACTTTTCCTTTGTTAGGGAATGTATTTTGGAAGGACGGCTTTACTAAGTATATTTTGAATCTATCATCCCAGGATCCCCAGCCAAGCACAACGCTGAAACGGGCTCTGTGTTTGCCTGACTTCGTAGACTGTTAAGCCTGAGTACTATCCTCAGCATTAGGAGTGGCTACGAATTCGCTTCCTTGCCAGGTGGGGCTGCAGAGTGAGCTATACAGCAGCTCACGATGCCAACAGAGTGCAGGTCTACCGGGGGCCATCGTTTTACACTGGAGGAACTGTAGTCTCCAGGGGGTCCTCTCTGCGTTGTGCTGGGCCAGTCTGGGGGAGGGGCAATACAGTAGGGGTGCAGCCTCTTACCTTCTAATGCAGTCCATCTCAGTCTCTGGGGTACAAAAGAGCACATCAATGTCACCCCCATGTTCTTGGATGCTCACAAGGGTTGCTTTTCAAATTGCTACCTGTGTCCTTTGGACATGGCTTTAATATTTGGTGATAACTACCTTGCAGTCTGGTATGACACATTCATTTGGGCTCATCTTATACATGGAATCAACTAATACTATATTAGCCCTAGAGTCCTTTAAATGGAAATGACAGTTAAGAAAGCAACCATGCTTATTACTTATAAGTTTATAGGTAATTATGCTTACTTATATATTCAGATTATATATGTATATATGTGCATATAATCATCAGAAAATGATAAGTCTTCTCTGTGTGGAAGAGTAACAGACAGAAAAGCAGAACAGATAAAACATATATATAAAAGGAGCAAAACTTGATGAGTTCATACATAATATTCCCAGTTTTAATAAAGAACTAATTCTAGGGTTTTTACTTCATGTTTTCTATATTGCGTTCATACCATAAGTGTATCTACTGGTATCCCCATTTTTCCCCCAAAGAACACAGGAGGTGGAGAATATTCCATGATTACTCATTTAGTTTCATAACATATTACATGTGAACTAATTCAAAATAATAGAAATATGTTATTCTAATAACAATTACTGAATATAATCTAAAGATTGTTTGCATATGATTTCTCCACATCCTCTTCCAATTTTTATGTTTATACTGTGTCTACACTAACAAATTATCTAGCTATTACATGCTATAAATTATTTAAGACATCATCTTAGTTCTATAAGTAACTATGTACAGGCATGCCTTGTTTTCTTGTGCTTCACAGGTGTTGCATTTTCTTCCAAGTGGAAGGCAAGTTCCTCTACCAACAAAAAGATTACAACTCAGTTTATTGTGTATAACACAGTTTCATGTTTGTCTAGAACCTAAACCGGAATATCTCCAAGGTATGCCTTTATATATCTCTAGTAATTTTCAAACCCAAATGACTTTCACTAGATGACTTAGAAAAAAGTCTTATGGAAACAACAGTCTATGAATACTTGCATAGTAGCAATTTATAATCTTTACAAGTGAAGATCAAGTTTGATGAGTAGGAAATCCTTGGCTCACATTTTTTTTCCTTGAATACTTTAAATGTTATTCCATTTGCTGAAGCAGAAGGTAGCCATCTAGGATATAGTAATTTACTTTTTCATATAAATCTTGTGCTTTATATATATATATATAAAGTTCAATAATTTTGCA
Source organism: Craseonycteris thonglongyai (assembly GCA_004027555.1). NCBI lineage: Eukaryota > Metazoa > Chordata > Mammalia > Chiroptera > Craseonycteridae > Craseonycteris > Craseonycteris thonglongyai. The sequence continues at coordinate 8,201 of PVKE010008789.1, read as the reverse complement.
AGAATGAGCTGGTCATTCTGTGTTAATATTTTAAGTATTTTGTTTTAGAAAGGACATTGGAAACTTAAGACCTTTCAAGGGATTTCTGAATTATATTTTTAATATGTTGTCTGTATATTCTATTCCCTGTGTTAGATGTCCTTCAGCTTCTATTAGTCACATATTATTAACCTTCAATAACTGCTTTTACTCAAATTCTTTTCTCTCTTTAAGGCATTATGTTGATTCATTTGCTCCTGTACTCCTTATATAATACTTACATTTTTTATTTCTAATTCTTAAGTTCTACCATCTTATTTTTGAATTTTATATTTTTCTCATGCCTTATATAAATATCTTAATATATTTATAGATGATCTTAGTATACATTAAGATCATTTCATGATGTAAGTACAGTGTTCCCTCACCACTTCGCGCTTCATGTTTTGCGGCTTCAGTGCTTCGCGGGTTTTTCCAAAATTTCATCAAAAAATAAAAATGAAAAAATACAACCATGTCGGCAGCCACATTGCGGAAAGGAGCGTTGTTTCATGTTGATGCGCAAGAGAGAAGGATCCCTGCATGTCAAACAAAGAGATGAGCTGACTCAGAGTCCATCCCACGGGCTCTCATAAAGGCGCGTGATGGGTTTCCGGTGCCACATCGACACATGAGAGACCGATGAAGACCTCCTTGAGATGACAAAGTCTGCAAGTGAGGAAGAAAACGAAGAGGAAGACGAAGAAGAAACTGAAAAGCGTGGCCTTACCCTGGAGAATCTGCAACAATTGTGCAACATGGCAAGAGCGATGCAACAATGTGCACAAGACATGGACGACAATATGGTTCGAGCTGTCGAGTTCAGCCATCGCGTTGACGGGGTTATGTCCTTGTACAGGGGAATTTTGAAGGAAAAGAAAAAACAAAGACAACAACTCCCCATCACCATGTTTCTCTCCAAGGTAAAGCCCCCGGCTCTACCGTCAGCGCCTCCAGCAGAAGAGTCTCCGAGGGAGCCTAACGCTTCTACGAGTCACGTGAGCGCCTCTCCTCCGCCCCCCACACAAGACTCTTCGCCTCTCTCAGAAAGCCATGTTGATTCATGTTTATGACTGTACAAGGTTTTGTAATTAACCTTATTAATTAGCACTGACACGTTTAAGTAAATATGTATACTGTTGTCATTTTTGTCTTAAATGAGTAAAGTATGAATACTGTTTACATATTTAAAACATTCTTGTACCCGCATACACGAAAATTCCTAGGGGCAAATCCTACTTCGCGGTTTTTCAGCTTTCGCTGAAGGTTCTGGTCCCCATTAACCGCGAAAAACGAGGGATTGCTGTATACATTTCATGTTTGTGGGGCATGCGTACTTTTCAAAAGTATATTATTCTCCTTGGTCTGTGTTTTATTTTCTTGTAGTAACTATGCATAATATCTGGCCTTCATGCTTTGAGTTGCTCAATTTCACTTGAATTGAGTTTTCTGAACTTTCACAAAGAGGAATGTTTTTATGTAGCTTTTGTAACTTCACAAAGCCCCCATTGCTTTGTTTGAAAATATGGCAGTTTGCTTTCTGAGATCTCTTGGCCATGTTTCCTTGGTACACATTTATCTAGAATTTTTCTCTCATCTGTCTCTATCCTACTCAGTTCTGATTCCATTCCCAGAAGTTCTCGCCTCAGTCCTCACCTAGAGAGGTGTCCTCATGGGTCATTTGGAAGATTTATGTAGACATCTGGCATGCACTGAGGAATGTGTAGGCAAAAACTGGGTGGGTTTTAGCCAATTGTCAGTTGTGCCGAGCCAGAAATCTTGGGCTCATCCTGAGTACTTTGAATACAAGGGCTGTCTGGGAAGTATCCATCCATGTCACTATTCTTGTACTGACAATGGCTGGAGTTTTTCCAGACATCCCTTGTATGTTACTTCATTTTACTATAGCAAAAAGTGTGCGTGTCTTAAATATCTCATGATAATTTATTTTCTCTTTTCATACAATCTTGTGCTGCTATGCTTTCCAATAAATAACTTAGATTTTTAAGATTCTTCTGTTCTTATTATGGGTCTTTATAATTTGCCTACAACTGTTCATATTTGGGGGCTTGTGTGGATACTTTGGCATTTATTTTTGTTGTAAGTACTATCCATCTAGAAGTATCCTTCAGGGCCTGTAGAACTTCCACTTTTTGTTAGCAAAGAAGAATTATGCCATAATTGATGCTCATTTTTTATAATTGTGCAATATTTCTTCTACATAGTTTGATGAGACTACTATAAAAATAAAAGATTCTGCTAACTTAAATATAACAGTCTGAAAAACTTTCTTAAATGGCTACAGCGTAGTTACAAACTTAGATTTTGACATACTCTGAAAGGTAGAAAGTATTTAGGATTTTACCTTTGCTTTAAACATGCAAAAGATTTCTGTTTTTCCACAAAGTTTTAGAAAGTCAAGGGAGTTCCAAGTCCCCACATTAAATCCTGAAGGAGCTTATGAGGTGTTGTTTAATATTTGAACTCCTACAAAGTACTCACATCAGTTCATCTTCTCTGAAGTAGCTTCATCTCTGAGAGGGTGCAGAACAGAAGCTTAGCTGCAAAAAGTGAAAGTGAAATTGTCATGTTTAATCAGTGTCCTTCCTGAGAAGAAAGATTCAAGCACATGAAAATGGAATCACTCAAGTCAGAATTAGGCCAACTGCTGTGACTAATATCTCTATGATGAAACAAGTTTATTCATTTTGTATTCCAAGCAACAAGCTAAAAGAAGCAGTGTATGAAGCATAATAGACATCCAAAAGTTTCTTCTTAAAAGAATGAATGAATCAGTGATTAAAAGAACAATTTTTTCTCCAAATGAGTCAGTGAGTGAATATATAATCTGATAGCTTCACTGAAAGGTAGAATACCCTAAAGAACAGAGCTATTACATAAGGGAGGAAAGAGTATAAATTTCTATTCAAATAAACTTGTGTTTGAATATAGTCTGTCATTTAGTGCGTGGCCTTGGTAAAAATAACTTTAATTGTACTTTATCTATAAATGTTAGAATATATTGCCCTACCTCACTAGATTGGAACCAAAAATGTTTGCATGTAGGACATGACCATTATTAGTCAATTATTTAGAACTACAATAATGAGATCTGCATGAAAACCTTCCCCTGAATTGAGGTTCACATCATGATGACCTGAGCCATTCCCTTTGTTTCTTTTCTTTAAGCTACAACCAGGAGGACATCCATAGCCCAACATGGGATTCTCTACAATTCAAGTTTGTCCAAACCACTGGTTACATGTAGCCCAACACAATTCCTCTTCTTCCAATTGACAAAAATATCTCAAATGTTTTAAGGAAGTTTACAAATTTGTGTTGGGCCACACAGGGCACATGAGGTAGACAAACTTGTCTTACACCATAAAAATACAGAAGAAAAAACAGGAAGTTTTTGGACAATTCAATGATATGTTTGTGGATTCACCTCCAACAGTAAGTGGAAAAAAAATAAACAAATGGGACTGTATCAAACTCAAAAGCTGTGCATAGCATAAGCTGTGCTGTCAACCAAGCTTCTGCAGTTGCGTGATTAATTTGCTAGAGCACACAAAGAACTCAGGGACAGACCACTAAAAGACACACATGGGGAAATGGCATAGAGCTTTCATGTCCTCTCAGTGTTCCCAAATCTCCATGTGTTTATAAACTCAGAAGCTCTCTGAACCCAGTTTGGGTTTTTAGGGAGGTTTCCATAAATCAGTGGCCATTGGTGACTGATTCAACATATAGCCATTCTCTGTATAGAAGAAGGCGGGACTGAAAGTTCCAACCCTCAGTTTATGGTTCGTTTTGGCAACCAGCCTCCATCCCTAAGGTGCATTCCAGAAGTCACCTCATTAACAGAAACCCAGTTGTGTGTGTGTGTGTGTGTGTGTGTGTGTGTGTATTGTGATTCATGATATACATATCATGAATCACAATAGCACACCTACCAATAATTACTCTAACTGTTAATGAATTTAATGATCTAGTCAATGGCACAGAATGGGTAGATAAGTAAAAAAAATAAGACCCAACTATTTGTTGCCTATAAGAGACTCACCTTAGCTTTAAGGACATTTATAAATTCAAACTAAATGGATGTCTGTTCCAGAAAATCAACGAGAAAGAGAAAGTCTCAAACTCATTTTATAAACCCAGCATACCCTGATACCAAAGACAGATACAAATAATACAAAGAAAGAAAACTACAGACCAATATACCATATAAATATAGATATAAATATTCAAAACCCAATATTAGCAAACGGAATTTAACAGCATATTAAAGGGATCCTGGATGGGATACATAACAGAGCAACAGAAGAACACAACAAAGAAATAAAAACTCTAGACAAAGACAGTAGTTTAATGATTACCAGAGAATAATGGGAGGGTGGGCAGCGGGGACTAGAGGAAAAAGGGAGTCAAATATATGGTGATGGAAGTAGAACTGACTGTGGGTGGTGAGCACACAATGCAATAGATAGAAAATGTAGTAATGTAGAAATGTATACTTGAAACCTATATACTTTTACTAACCAATGTCATCCCAATAAATTTAATAAAAAGTGAAAAATAAAAGGATTATTCACCAAGATCAAGTAGGACTTATTAAGATGCAAGGTTGATCCAACTGATGAAATTCAATGCATTTGATGCACCACAGTAATAGACTAAAAATAGAAATCATGATTAGCTCCATAGGTGCAAAAAAGCATTTGACAAAGTGCAAATAATGTTATAATAAAAAATTCTCAACAAGTTAGGTACAGAAGAAACCTCAAAACAATGAAGGTCATGTAGGAATAACACAAAGCCAACATCCTACTGAATAGTGAAAGGTGGAAAGCTTTTCTTCTAAGACCTACTAACAATACAAGGGTGACCATTCTCACCACTCCTAGTCACCCAGACCTGGAAATCCTAGGTGGAGCAATGAGGCAAGAAAAACATGGAGAAAGCATCTGACTAGAAAAGGAAAAAGGCAAATTCTAATGAACTAGAAACACTATTATTAAAATACCAATATTATCTAAAGTCTTATATAGATTCAATGCAAATCCTATTATAATTTCAATGGCATTTTTCACAGAAATAGAAATAAAAGAATCCTAAAATTTATATGGAGCCACAAAAGACCCTGATTAACCAAGGTAATCCTGAGATAGAAGTACAAAGTCAAATGTATCAGACTTCCTTATTTAAAAAAATATTATTATACTACAGTAATAAAATAGTATAGTGCTGGCACAAAGACCTATACAGTCCAATGGGACAGAATTGAGAGGCGAGAAATAAATGTTCACACATACAGTCACCACACCCAGGCCTGTTGGAATGGCTATCATCAAAAATACAAGAGAAGTGTTGGTGAGATAGTAAAAGAAAGAGAATCATGCTTCACTTATTGGTGGGAATATAAATTGGTGCAGCCATTATGAAACATAGCATGGAGGTTCCTCAAAAACTTAAATGTTGAACTACCATATGGTCCGTAGTTCCATTTCTAGGTATATATCCAATGAAACTGAAACCAGAATCTTGTAGTGATATTTACACTCCCACATTCATTTCACCATTTTTCAGCCAAGAACCGGAAAACAACCTAAGTGTCCTTGGGCTAATACAATAATGGGCTTGTCTGGCTGTCCTTATAGTGCTCTTGGATAAAGGACACATAATAAACTGCTACTCAGGGTACATGACTCTATGAGAAGGTCAAGGACATGTTATTCTCCTGGACGGGCTTGAAATAGTATATATCATGGAAATAACTAACACAAAATGGATGAACCATATACGAGGGCTGTCCGGACAGTATCCAGCCATGTAATATGGAAAATAGAGGCATTTATGGCAGGATGTTTTCCAGACAGCCTTCATATTTTAAACATTTCCTATCAACGTAATATCTCTAAGCTAAATGTGTGATAAGAGCAGATGGGTACATTCTGTGACAAGCCCTAGAGTGCTTATGCTTGGACTTAGAAGAAACAAAGTCATGATAGTGAACACATTGAGAGGTTGATATACTTCCGTAGCGATTAAGAAGCCTAACCCAGCATTTTGCCTTAATTGGAGGCTTAATCACATACTGCTTTGTGACATCTGGCATATAATTGCTTTATCCTGTTATTCAATTTTTCATATGTGGATATCAAATGCACAATGAGGAGAAAACTTCCTGGAGGGCACAAGCCAAAACTGTTGAATTTACCACAGTTTCTAAGAATTATACACAAGTTTGCTAAATGTTTGTTATCTGATTAAGCCAAGGAGTGCTAGTCCAGTCTATTCAGTTAGCCAGAACCACTAAACATAAGAGCAACGAGGCGCTTATAGGTGCCAGACCTCCTTGTTATAAAGTAATTGTGACACTCACATTATAGATATTATGGGACCCCCTTTGAATGACTCAGCGAATTACAATGGTGGCAGTTACGGTTGGCCAAGAGTCCCAAAGATGGGTCAGGGAAGGAATACCTCCACTCACTCTGCCCTAGCTATTGTATTTTTAGAAAAATGGAATGTCTACTATTGCCACACATTCCAAAAATCAAACCTATAGCTGTCTTTATGTCCATTTTATGTATAAATCCAGATAAATGGAGAAAAAGAAACTGAACTTTTCTCGATTCTCAATCACAAAAAGGAAACTAAGCTTCTATGCCTCTAAGAGTCAGTATGCAACCAAAACTGTGTATTTGTTCCAGTCTGGTGTCCATCCCATAACCCATGTGTGTGGATACATGCTGTGGAAATAGTCAAAGACCAACTAAATTTCAGGTCCGGGAACAGGGCAACAGTCTAAGATCAACTGGAAACAGAGGTTGAGTTGAGATCCAGGCACAGATTTCTGGGTCTAAAAGGACAATTAACACAAAGGCACAAGGCAGAACCTTAGTACTGAAAGAACAGACCACAAGAGATAGAAATAACCATTATGCAACTAGTCTAGTAAGGAGGTATCAGAATATAACACATAATAACAAAGGTGCACTCTGAGATTACTGGGCAAAGTATTAATAATAAAAAGGAACCAAGTGGCAAACATGACTGAGGCATTTTACAGAGAATACAGGGAAGGAATCTTTTCCTTGGCTTTTGGCATCAAATAAGGGATGGGCCGTGGATACATAATAGGCTTTTATTAAAATTAGACATTAAGAAAACCACATTTCTCCAAAAGAGAGTGATGATGGAGATGAGCATTTCAATGAGCTAAACCAAAAAGCACCAACAGCTTGTGAGTTCAAACATGTTAGAGATTTTTTTTTATCACACAACTCTTTAAAAAGCAAAAGGCAGTAAATATTTAATAACTGCCTAATCTGCGTCAAAGACTCGGTAGGAACTTTTATGTTCCTTGTATCAATTCAATGTAATAATCAAGTGAGAAAATGATCAATTTCCATGTATCAACTAAAAGGAAACTGAAGAACAGAATGTTTAGATAATGATCTCAAAGTCATATAAGTGTTTAGGAAGAGTGCAGGGGAGACACCACTATTTCTTTTATGATAATTGCAATGGTGCTAACGACTACTGAGTTTTTACAATCTACTGCAAGGCATTAGCCTCATCTTGGACCGAAAGTCAGTATAGCTGGGTTCCCAGAATATTCTTTACACTCATCTCCATTTTGTCACTTTCACATTTGTATATTTTCGTGATCTCCCCATATCTCCTCTTACCATACCTTTGGTAACTTAAATATTTGGTAACTTAAAAATTTAAGTCACTTTATATTTGGTGACTTAAATTTTCCTTGTGGAGACCAAAGGGATTTAAGTTATTTCCGGCAAGATGACTACAACATACAACAGAGTCCAATGAGGTTGATGTCATTTTTGTTTTAGCAGAATTAATCAAGTTGTGTAGCCTCTTGCACATGATGGGTGTTTTGTACTCAGGAGTTGCAAAGTTGGAGGAATAAATACATTACAATGCAGTTACAGACCTCATTACTGCCCTTCATTACCTTTTCACTATACCAAAACCAGCATTTGACTATCACTTTAGTCTGTGTCTATAATAAATAATCAGGAACACTAGAAGACAAAAACATGTCTATGGTTTAGGTATGTTACACAGGTTACTGATCAAAAATAATACCAGTTCAAAATTAAAGCAGCCAAACCCACATTTCTATAATTAGAAGATATTTCTTTTTTTTT